>OOFC01047559.1:35505-89155 GCA_900323345.1 Pseudochromis fuscus
CTGCTGACGCTAACCGAAACAGGGAAATTATAAGTCACATTAATCTATTCTAATTGCATCTTTGGACATTCAGAGTTCAGCAGTTTATTGTGTTGGTAAAATGATGTTAGCTTACGCAAAGTTAGCCCAGCAGCTAAAGAGGAGCGGGAGCTGTCAACAGGATCTAATTAGATGATATCTAATGTCTTCATTTACCTGATGGGACGTACCAGCAGTCATTTTTATCACAAGTGGAAAACTATCCAGTAGTCATCATCTATAGTAATGTAATATGATTTAATACCGCAATAATGTGGTTATATAAACACATGTATTAAAACTACAGCAAATATCTGAGTATTTTCTATGTAATATTTTCCTCCACAATTACGCAATTAAAAACAAAATGAGTTGATTGTATTATTCTAATATTATTTCGAAGGCACTGTAGTACTAAATCAGCCCACCTCAAACCATCCTGGCACCAACACTGAACACATCTAACATTAGCAGCAGGCACATCACACCTTCTACCTGCCACCTGTCCACTTTCACTCATCAAAAACAAACAACTTCTCAGGAAAATTCAGCTTTTTCGTCAATCTCCAGCTCCAGATTTGTTTCACTTAACAGTCGGACATCTTCACCAGATCTTGCTACCATTGATTGACACAAGCAACATCTGTCGGTACGACAACTGTCAACAGTTCCATGTAACACACCATATATGCAAATCACATTAGACTTACTGACACTGCCGGGCCACACCGATGGTCTTAAATGGAAGAAACTTGTTTTGATGTCACTTCAGGTGTGATTTTTTTTTAAACTGTGAGTCACTAATTTGACGTTACCGCTGTGAAACACCTTCAGTTTTGCTTTGGAACAGCTTGAGTACAGACTGTCTGACTGAATCTCTCTGAATAGAAAGCTCTTTGTGTTTCCATTGAGTTCTCCGATTATAATTTGATACCAATTCTCAATGCTGTGTGACTTCTTTTATAAGAATCTAAATAAATGTGACAGCCGGAATCTTGTTCATTTTCCACCATCTGACTACAGTAAGCGATTAAACGCCTCTAGAAACAAATAGAGCGCATCACTTCACAGTTGGATGTTTTGGCTGTGACATTCTAAGAGGTCACAGTACATTGAGAACGATTGCATGGTTGAGCAAGATTGGAAAAATAGGCACTTAAATGAGGACGGATTTGTTTTTTGTGCCACTTAAAAAAAATAAAATAACAGCAGCCAACACATTTACTGTAAATAAACCAAATGATTTGAGGCTGTGGATTTCTCTACCTACTGCTGTCAGTGTGGTGACGACAGGCCGATCACTGACGTTATGGGCGACAAGGTAGGATGCTGACATCTGTGCATTTCTCTAATCCCTTGAGCAACGTTAAGAATAACAACCCCCCTCCCCCTAAAAAAAATTAAACACAGACTTAATCTTGCATCTGTCAAACTGTAAAAACAATTCTGTAATGTTGTCCCATAAACCTGATATTTTTGGACAACAATGGGGATTTTAAATTCTCATCTTTTATATTCACCGCTCATTTCCAGTGCACTGACTTAAAACCGTATGCACGCAAAAACATGAATAATTCAAAACAAGTCTCATTTTATTTAGATCTATTCTCCAATACAAATAAGGTATTTTCTCATATATTCAAAAGACTCATTTCGGCAGCATTTCTTACACAGAGCTTGGCTACAAAACTGTTGGCATGCGATTTTAAAAAATGTGATTGTGTGCTTTCATCAACAGAAGCAGGTAGATGCTTTGATTGTTCAGCCACCAATAAAAAAAAAAAAAAAGAGAGAGATCCCGGCTGTCACTCCAAATTATATAACATTATCTCTGATTTGGCAGATCACAAGTGGAAACCATGTGAAGAACAAACATGAGCCAAATTTCTCTTCACATGGAAAGAGCAGGAGTGCATGGCTTAGTGAGCGGAGCCAAGTTTATACCCAGAGGAATTGCTGGTAACGGTCTGACAGGAGGGTTAACTGCACTGTGATCAAAATCACTTACATCTTTTACAGGGACAGGGAGGAGGGGGAGGGGGGGCGACGACTGTTGATCAGAGAACGTGTAGGAATACAAAAACATCAGGTCACCCCAGTGCTGAGAGAACGTCGTCTAATGAACAAGATATTTCATCAGATGTACATCAACAGATAACGACTGCGTAAGAGCTTTACTTATTAAAGCAGTATCTGTCACACACATGTAAGTGCAACTGTGAGCCAGCTGGTGTTACTGAACGTCTACATTCTCAGAAATGTTGCTCGCTGTCTCCACCACCACCAATACTTATGCTGTGTATATGTTGTTTATAACAGGCTTAAATCACACCATTATGTTGTGACACAATGGCAAACAGAATAATACCAGAGGTATGTTGTTTTATTAGTATTCAGCATCAGGAATTTGTATTCCTTGCTGGAGTTATTTATATGCATCGGTGTGGCAGTGTGTAGTTGGTTGTACAGATTATTAAATGAACAATAAAGCAAAAACCACATTTTGCTGCAACACTGACATTTTTTTTTAATATTAAGTCATGGCCGATACCCCTGACACTTAATAATGCCAAGCTATTCAATCCATGCTATTTCACAGTTCTCTCCAAATGGTGCTGTAAGTGGGTGTGTACTGTCCAAATGGTGTAAAACACCCCCTAAAAAAACAATTTTGCAGGTATGATGGCGAAATGAGACATCATCCTCCTTACTGGCAGGTCTGTGAGTTTCACACTGCCTCTAACTTAATGCCACCCAGTAATAAACCTATGACATGTTTATGTGCCTTATTGTTATGTGAGGAGAAGCTGAGGTTACACGAGGCTACGTGTCTTTGAATTTATTTATTTATAATCATGTCTGTGTTTATTATTTATGTTCATACATCTCCTCCGTTAGGGGCTTCACCAGCGCAATGTAATAAAGCCAAGCACCACTGCCCCTGTAAACTGTGTGACAGGGTGCACTGAGGACACAGTGGAGCTGAGTGTGTTGACTCCAGTGGAGTGCGACACAGACTGTTTACACTTTGGGACACTGGGTTCATGAGCAAAGTTGGGAATAAAACAGAACCACGCCTGACTTTAATTCCACAGCAGTTCACTGCAACAAAAATGATACAAGTGAGCTCCAACGCTACAGTGTATGTGTGTGTGTGTGTGTGTGTATGTGTGTGTGTGTGCCGCGGTCTCGGAGGGGAGGAGGCATCATCAGGGGTAACGTTACGCACAAATCAAAGTCTATAAACAACGTCGGACTCCAAAAGTTGCACTCAAACCTGAGCACGGCTGAATGTGAGCGGACACACCGGCGGCTGTGAGGACTTCAGCGGCTGGTTTTCCACCGGCCAACCCGAGATGTGACAGAGGGGCGCAGAAAAACACTCTCCCCAAATGTTCCCCTCTCTCGCCATCGACGTAACAACATGTCGGCAAAGGACGGCCATGTTTTGCTGGTTATGTCGACACGGGGAGGAGGAGGAGGAAAAGTAGACACGATGTTTTCTCCTCTCTGCCCGTCTCCCCACAACGTATCAAAGTAAAACTTGAAAACACGGGTGGGAGAAAAGGTCCAATTAACAACTTGGCGGACACATTGTGTCAGCAGGCAGGTGTAGGGGCAGGCAAAGTTCATGCGGCGAGACAAGTTAAAATATTTATACAGAGGCGTGTGGGCTGTTTGGGAGACACGCACAGCGGAGCGAGCCGCAAACAAACAGACGTGCAGTTTTAACTTGAGGGACTTTTCTTTTTAAAGGAGGCAGAGCCGCGGCGAGTCGTGCGGGGAAAACAGGAGGAAGAGTTTATCCATTTTCTTACCTGCACACCGTTTTGGCGCGACGCTCAGGTGGCGCGGTACAATCCCAAATCCACGCTGCGAAACCGAGAAACACGCCGATCCTGCTTTAAACACTCTCCGTGCGGCCCAATAACCGAGCAGACAACAGGCGACAGGAAAGAAAAAATTGGCGATCACAAGGAGGATCTACGCCAAAAGCCACATGATCGCCGACGTCAGAGTACGTATTTGCATGCCGTACCGAGGCGCCGGTGTCCGTCCATAGCGGCTCCATGGTTGTTGCTACAGCCGTGAAAAGTTTAGCAGCAGGCGCAAGAAAGTGAGACAACTCTCCGTGCAGACGGCAGGAGGAGTGCTGGTGTCTCCATGAAGCCTCCCCGCTGCTCTAAAAATGAATGAACTGCGGCTTGTTGTTGTCAACTTGGCCCCGTGCTGATGCCTGCCTGCCTGCCTCTCTGCTGCTTGGACCTAATTGAATATTAAAGCATCCAAAGGGGGCGTTTGTTACCCCCATCCAAAAATCCCACCCTCCCTCCTTTCCGTTACCCCCGCCCACCGCTGCTGTATCTCCCTGTATGCACAGTGCATGTGATGTGAGGTGTGGAGCTGCTGCAGTGCTTCTTCAGCTGGAGGCTGTCCCGCTCTATGCAGCAGCAGCAGCAGCAGCAGCAGCAGCAGCAGCAGGGGGGGGGGAGACCTGCATACACCTCCACCTATACATCACACGCACAGAAGACACACACTCACATCTGGATCTGCAGAGGTTAGTCTGAGGTCAGCTGATACTGAGAGATATTGGTGCCCTGAGGTGACACACACTCAGCTCACTGAGCTCACACACAACAGTGACCTCCACTGGATCCTCCTCAGAACTGAATGGATGATGACCTTGGCCTAAGCAATGGGTGGCATCCTTCACGTAATCAACCATGAATTGACAGATTTATATGAAAAACATTGACTCTGTGACTGTTTTCTTCAGGTAGGATCATGACTAGTTTGGAGGCCCTTCTTGGCGTTTGTGTGTATTGTGTGTGTTTTGAAATTTTTCTCGGGACAGATCCGATAAGCATCTTTGTTTGCACCTGCGCTGTCCACTTGTGATCCGATTGACCAAGATGCATCTTTAAACCAAGTGGAAATGAGCTTTGTGTGTGTGTGTGTGTGATGTGTAAATCTAATGCCTGCATTGCACAAGAGAGAGTGGTCTTCCAGTAATGTGAGAAACATTTTGTATTCAGAGTTGCAAAGTGAAATAATTTTGAATATTCATAGATTTAGTATTTTTTAGTAAGAGAGGAGGCATAATGTGGATCTGGGGGGAATCTCAAATTATATTTTCCCCAAATAAAACACTGGAAACCAATTATACAAAGCCCTTCTGCTTGTGTTTTAGTGTCATTATAGTGCCTCTCAGTGCGTATTAGAGTCAATAATGTGTTACTAATATTGTCCATATTACATATACAAGGCCTTTGGCTGACTGCAAGAAAAAATTAAGTGTCTTAATGGACTTTCCCAAGACTAATGGCAGTATGGAGAAGTAGTCATATCAGACAGATTACACCCGAGTTCTTAGGCCTGTAGAAAATTAAGATAATTGAAACATCATTCATGTAAAAGGTCATGCAGATTAATGTAATGAATATGTTGCATACTATATTGCACGTTTTACTGTGTAGGTTAATCCAGTGAGGTTTGATTGGGTTTGGTTCATTCGAAACTGAGATTATAGTCAGCAGCTCTGCATCATTTACAAACTGTAAGGAGCTGACCACTCATCTGTGGCTGCTGGGAAATGTGGATTCAGTTGAAATGTTGGTTAGAAAAGGCTTCTATTCAAACTCAGTTATCAGTCATTTTAAATATGAAGATCAAAATCACAAAAAGCTGATGGATTCATAATTGAACAGTAACAAATGTGTTGTAAGTGCAGGTAAAGCATGCATTTAATAACTAGTATGGGCCAAATAAGATAAGCATAAAAGGAAATAAAATAACAGAGTATTGGGTTATTTATTCAGGTTTTCATGTTTTGTCTACTCCCGATATTGAAGCTTCCCATAAACGTCCAAGATTAATTATATTCAGGTCTCAGTCGTGACTGAAAATTGGAAAGTGCTTTTTAAGAATTGCCCTCCAGTTTGGATTTATCATTTTCCACAAAATGGTATTTGAAAGAGCTAAGGTGATCAAGTTGTTTCCCAAAGCTCAGGGCAAATCCATTGGTGTGTTTTTCTTGTTACCTCACTTCTTCCTTGTAGTGACTTAGTCTTTATAGCTTCAGTGATCCTGTTGAGATGGGTGAAAGTAATTGACCTGACACAGTGTCACAAACCTTCTTGTACCTCCCTCTCTGTGAACGTGTTCATCAGAACTTCAAGCCTGACACAAGAGGAGCGGCTTTCTACTCGACCTTCATCTCGCCGGGACAAAGCAACCACTTCAGAGCTGAAGGTGTGAAGCTTTCACAGTTAGGCCAACCCCACAGGAGCATTTGCAATTTTTCCAAAAAGATTTTACATCACATGTACATGACTGGACCATGTCAATATAACAATGTCACATTTAGCAAAGCAGACTGACGTGTATACACTGCTGTTTCAGTCATGTATGTAAAACAAACATGTGTTATGAATATTGCAATCTGTATATGCAATCTGTCTTTTGACCCAGGCACAGAGGACAGCACAGCAGCTTCACAGAGATACAGAGCCATAAAGTGTGACGATGTGAGTAGGTATTTCAGATGTCCAGTGTTCCCAGAGTAAAAGGCTCATTCATTTTCCCTTAAAGATAATGTCAGCTGGAGTGCTCCCAAGGCCTGGACAGACATTAAAGCCTTCTGGTTAAATCATCAGCACAAAGGATGAAGGATTGCATTAGAAGACATCTGATTCTTTCTTAAAAACTAAACCTATGTACATACAGCTGTAAAGAGGATAATGATGACTACCAAGAGGTACTTTACTCCAAAAATCCAATTACTGAGCTTAAAATATTGTTATATATGCAGCTAATAGCAAAACAAGGCTAAATACTTTTTAAAGAGACTTGAGAGTGTGTTAAAGCAGTGCTCTTTAAATTTCTGGGGTGTTTTATGAGGCTGTTTGGTATCTTTTTGCAACAAGTAAGCGAGCTGAATATACTCTAAGTCCGATTTGTGCAGATGACTTGGTTCTTCTCCACTAAATGCTAGCTGAAGCTCATGGTATTTTATTAGCGCTATGTACAACCATCCCCTCCTATACCAATCTAGCAAAAGAGGTGGCTAGCAGACCCATATTTATATGATAAGGAACATTAATTTATGTAATTTTTTAAGTAATTTGTTCAAATATCTTCAACTTGTCAAACCAACCACTTTAAAAAGCTTAATTTATTATAATTTTTATATTTTAAAAGGTAAAAATAAAAAATAATAGTCACATTTCTACACTCTATAGGATCACATGAAGTATTCGAGGTGTCAAGATCACAAGATGATATTTTCTTAGGATAAATGTAATAAAAACAAGCGGCCACTAGATGGCGCCAAATTGCTGTATCATCTGACCTAATGAGAGCTGAGCTGAGCTGGTGTACGCCTGCTGGATGTGAACATGGCTCATGGTGTAAGTATTATTATTTATTTTCTTAAATGAAAGCTCCAGCTCTTGATGAGATCTAAATTATTACTCTGTTTGTTTTTTTAAAGGGGAGATTATGGCGAGCTTGAAGGAGATGAGGCAGAGGGGAAGAGAGAGGCAGAAAGCTTAATTTAATAACAACATATTGTGGTGCAGTATTTTATTAGAAGTTTAAAAGGGTGAGGGCGTGGATTGTGCAGAAACTGAGAGAATAAATACACAATTTTGACAACCTTCCTTCTTTGTATTTTTTCATCCTTAGTATGACATCAGTAGAGGACTTTACTTCTGTTTATTTGTCCATCAAATGACTTTTTTGACACTGCTGATTGCCAATTGGCTTAGCCCCCTACTCTGAGCAGCAGATGTTAAGCAGTAGTAACCAGGCTGAAGAGGACTAATAGTAATCTGCAGTAGGTGTGTGTGTCTTTTATTGGATTTGAGTTTATTAGAAAGTCTACAAATGAAAAACTACAAAGAACAATAAAGCGTAAATCTATGTGTAAGTGTGTTTTTCCATTTTAAGCAACTAACATGCTTTGGACAAAGAAACAACTTTAAAATGTTAATGTACGTTTTTAGATGCAGCATGTCTATCTTATCACCCAATAAGGACACTGACATTTTCCTGGGTGTCTGTTTGTTGCATCTTTAATTTTTTTGCATTTTCAAACAGTGCAGAGTTATCGTGCTGTGTGTAAACAACTGCATATTCAAATGCTTGTTTTTGAATCAGTAGCTTGGAAACAACCAATTGAAAGAGTTCACATCAAAAAGCCACATCTGATATAAATTTGCCAGTGATCCATGCATCCATCTTCTGTTCCCGCTATATCCTGCAGAAGTTTGCAGGGAGCTGGAGCCTGTCCCAGCTGGCATTGGACGAAAGGCTAACAAACACAGAGGTACTCACACTCCTGGCCAATTTGAAAGCACCAATTAACCTAACATGCACATCTTTGGACTGTGGGCGGGGGGTGGACCTGGAGTACCCAGGGAAAACACACCAGAACCTTCTTGCTGTCAGGTGACTGAGCCGCCCCCACCCACTACACCATCCTGTGCCACTGAGTTAAAATGACTCCTTTTGTCTAGAACCAAAGATCCACAGCTAAAAAAAGGTTCTGTGCAATCTGAGTGATTAATCTATAGTAAATTGTACAAAGCTTGTGCAGGACGTAGTTAAGTAGTCAGGGAAATGACAAATGACACTAATTATATAAACATATACATTTGTTACACCTGACAGATGGTGTTTTATTGGTGACTTCGTAAACTCTTGAGACAGTCCTTTGGAAATGCTGTGGTCCGAAAGAGTTTTGACGAGTCAGTGTGAATGTGTGAGAAGTTGTTTGTGCGTGTGTGTTGTGTCTTCAACTTGTGTGCGTGTGCTTTCCCCCCGGTGAGCAGTTTTGGCCCATTCAGACAGTAGACAGCTGGAATGTAATCAAGAAGCTGTTTTTGGTGAGGATGCATTCACAGACAGCTCATTCAACGGGGGCTTATAAATCCCGTTATCGCCGCAACCTCAAACCGACTTCTCTTCCCACGTTCAGGTTTGACCACGACACAGCTGCTGATACAGTCACGACAGAGCAGCTGAAGAGGAGGAGAGAGGAAGAAGAGTAGGAAGAGAGGAGTGGCATCGAAGGCCTCAACACGGGGATGAGGAGGGGATGAGCTAGTGGCTGAAGAGACCGTCCCTTCGCAGCTGTGCTCCCACAATGTGTTCTGGCAAAGTAACACAGTGAAGAGCGAGACACCAAACAGGACGAAGAGCTGAGTAGTTTAACAGTGCAACGTTTTTGGAAAAGATTGCCACCTCTCTCACTCCCTCACAGAAGAGAAGAGCTTAATTAAGTCCAGCGGTTGAGGAGGTCAGTTAAGTTCACCGTGCTGGTAGATTGAGTAAATACACAGACGTACTGAAGCTGTGTGTTGGATTAAACTTTTTGAACAGTGGAGTTTGCTCTTTAAACAAAACTGAAAAGCAAGGCCAAACAACCTAAATCCGCCTCGCTATACTGTACACTGAGAGGTTTTCAGATTAATTCTTCAGATTGCAAAATGATTTCATATGATGTGAGAATATACAAATGCACAATTACAAATGTGTTTTTTTGAAGACCCCCATCTTCTTCCATTACCTTGATGAGGAGTCGTAAAGAGGAAGAAACCACATCACTGCTCTTCCTCTTCTCCTACCTCTCTTCCCTCTTTGCTTCATCTTTCTTTGATTTTAAATCTACGTAATTCTTTTGTTTTGCAAGACAAAAACAACATTCTTCCTAATTGAGCAGGGCAGCAGTACAATGCACAAAGCCTGCCAGTATTATGTTTTCCCAAGGCACACAAAAAAAGAGGAAGACGGCCATTTACCCAACAATTCATCACCTCATTTCCATTTCTGTGAAACACTTATCCTTGCGGTTTAGGGTACTGTCACTTCACCAAACCATGATATGAAAATATTTACCACAATGACATGAATTGGGAGGAGATACTTTGGAGCTGCTTCCTCTTTGTGTTTGAAATGTGCGTCTTTCGCCCGGAGTCATCGCTGGCAGTGATGCAAGTGCATGTGTGTGTGTGTGTGTGTGTGAACATGTGTATGTGTGTAGGTGCCACCTCTATGTGTTACTGTAAAGTTTCTCAGAGTCAGACAGAGCTACCACTGTAATCATCAAACACACACATGGTTACAATTAGGCCATATGGCTTCAAGTATCAGGAGAAGAGAGGAAAAAGGAAAGCGAGAGAGAGAGATAGCCGAGGAAAAGCAAATTAAATCACAGGGATATGTAAGTGGGGTGAGATAAAGAGGAGAACATGGGAAAGAAATAAAGATGAAGGGAAGTGGAGATGGAAAGATAAAATGAAAATGGCAAAGGAGGACAAGAGAAATATAAGGATGGAGGAAAATAAAGATGCAAAGAGTAAAAGAGTGGTTCCAGGCAATAGGTTGTTTAAGTCATCTACTTACTTTCAGGTGTGGGAGGCAAACTGTAAACTTCTGCTTCTGCACAGTGCTGATTTTGAAGGGACAAAGCCGGACAGTCACAGAAATACAGGAAGCTATCAAACCCTATTAGTTTGATCGCACCATTTACTTCAATATGTGCAGTAAACTGTCAGTGATTTGCAGACAGTTATGAGACGTGGGTCAGTGATGAGTGTAATCTTGTGGTGTGACCTCTGCTCATGTCCGAGGCCGTGGTTCTCTGCTGGAAAGTTGCTCTAGTCGCTATGATTGAGAAAGCAGGTCAGACTAAGAAAGTATTGTTTTGCATGATGTGTCATCTTTGGAAACAAAGTGTTCATGCTTATTCCAAATGGTCAGAGAGCATTCAGAGTCCAGCTGTTATCCTGCTGTGGACTGAACACCGCTGCCCTCTAGTGGTGAAATAGAGACACTACCTGTCTAAATATAAAGCAGATTGGATTTTTTTTCAATCATCTCATTCTCTGATCTTATTGTCCAAAATATTTTCTGTAGTTTTTTGATGTTACTAACAAACAAATGCAAGAGGAGCTATAACAGTGGTTTCATATCTACATTTCAACATAGATACAGAGGTTTCATTTAATCTAACTCTATGTAAAAGAAGATGAAGCGCAAGACTGTTTTTTGGTGTTCCTTCATAATTATTTTCAAATCCTCAACATCCCGATTAGTCTTAACAGGCTAACAAAGGCAATGGCAGGAGGATAATGTCCACAGAGATCACACATGGATAGATTTTATGTACAATTTAGTGAATAAAATTCAACTTACAGCCAAAAAAGTCTCAGTATGGTATCATCTGTAGGTGGAAAACAACCTGCACACTGTAACAATGCTCTCTGTGTGATATACATGACATTTTACTACCTAAAACATTGTATTTGATCAAACAATGGGGAATTTCTGTTGTGTAACCATCCACTTTGTCTCCGATACAATGTTTCCTGCTCCCATTTAAGACATTTGTCCGTGTATATATCTTTCACTTCCCTTGGTTTCAGTGTGTATCTCCCTGGTTTACATGTGTATGATGCACTCGGCCTGTTTGCTCTGTAATCAAAGTACACAAGAAGGGGGTTATGTAATCTGTTGCTATGTGCTGGGTATTTACGTGAGATATTTCCCCTTTCATTTCGTTGTATAAAGTGTTTCAGAGAGCCCCTCTCTTGCTTGTATGGCAGGAGCTCGACATGCGTCCCGCAGTAGAAGTCAGACAGGAGTGTAAACAGTGCTGCAGTTGTATTTAGTAAATACACAACTCAATAGTTTAGATCAAGTTTTTATTGCAGTCCCAGAGAGTAAGGTTGTAATCTCCTAAAGGACACTACATCTTCACATGATTTCTCTTGTATATATTTGTCATAGAGTCATGTAGGTGTTTCCCTCTCCCACTCTGTCTGACTTCCTTTCTTCTCTGTTATTTGGAAGCCGCACTATTTTCTTTTGTAATGTTTCTGTTTATCTCTGTTATCATTTTGTTCCCTGATTACAGATGTCCAGACTCAATTTCACAGTTTCAACTTTCACAATTGAATTTTAGTGCTGTCTCTTCACAAGAGGCCATAAAGAATTGTACCCTGTGCTACACAAACTGTAACTTCCTTTGTTCTTGCCTTTATGTATTGAAGATACTGAATGAACAATGCACATGCAGTCCATTTAGATCAGCCAGAATGATGAAAAATCCTCCGGTAAGACTGAAAATATTGCAAATTATCATGGACTAGAATAAAAACAAGACTGAAGTTCTGCTTCACTGCCTCACATCCTTCCTCCTGAACTTTCTCAGTCTCTCCTCACCTGACCTTTCCAACTCTCTGCTCCCTCTCATTTCTCCATCCTCCCTTTCACTCCCTCTTCCTTTTTCATCTGCACCGCAGTATTAACTCCACGAACTTCTAACCTACAAAGGTCGTGTCAGTCTGTAATTAGCTGGCCAGCAACACACAATAACAGACGTAGTGCTAAATGAAAGATGAAAAGATGTAAATGTTAAAAAAATAAAAGCTCCTCACCTCTTGTTCCCCTCGCCGTTTTCTTCTCCTTTTCTCTTTCTCTCTGTTTAAAACCCAAACATGAGCCTTCCAGCTGGGTGTGTTGCGTGTCAAGGAAAGTTAATTGGCCTAAAGTGGCTTAATGACCCTACTGGCTAATGGTGTCCGTTTACAGCCAAGTGAACCCAACCCAGCGAACGAGTGAATGGGGGCACTGCTGTGACCACAGCCTGAGCCGGTCAGCTTGAATTGGACTCATCTCGGAAGCAGGATATATTCCAGCTTGATTTGCTCAGATTTACTAGTTTAATTGAACGTCTGACCCATAAACAGCTTCCTCGAATAATGGACGGGAACAGGAGTGAATAGATATGTGGTCACTGGAGGGGAAAATTGTTTGAACCCTGAGAACAGCGTTTGATGTCCAGTATGGGATCTGGAGTGCTACCTGATTTCATGCTGTTTCCTTCTTGATGTTTTGTAACAAGTTCAGTTTTGGCAGGTTACCTAAGAGGTGGCCACAGAGCTGAGAGGGATGGACACTCTGTACACCTCCAGTTGTTTGGGCTTACAGATGAGAATACCAGTGTAGTGTACCAGTACTAAACTTTAATCATAACTCTAATTTAATTTTGTTTTAGCTGTCATAATTATATGTGGGTCTTTTAGACAACTTGATCATATCTTAACTTGCACTGTATGGTGCACTGGGGATCGCAATAAGAAACTAGAAAAGCACTCGGAGAGCGCAGACCTCTGCCAAGCACGACATTTCCTTCCATATTGTGACTTCTACCAAAGATATTACTAGTATTAGTCTTGCGTTTATTTATATCAATATTAGTTCTACAGCGTCGTGGCTGTTTAAAGATGTCTGATTTTTTCATATTCTGGATCATATGATCCGAAATTATTCCTTTATCCGGATCAATCTTCGATATATTGTAGACCATGTTAGAAAGTTGTCCTGTATTTTTTTTTCAAAGTGTCTTGACCATTTTTGGTGGAGTCATATGCATAAATGCCGCATATGGCCCTATCTCCCAATGTTAAAGAATCCTTCAAAAAATTCCTGGATCCAGACGGTGATCCGGATCACTTCCAAAATCTAATCATTTGTTCCTTATCCCCATCTGGACAATCCCTGAAAATTTCATCAAAATCTGTCTTTAACTTTTAGAGTTATTCTGGAATTCAACAGACAGACAGACAGACAGACAGACAAACAAACCCTGGCAAAAACATAACCTCCTTGGCGGAGGTAACAAGAATGCAGTTTTCCATTAAGATCAGTGATGGTTAACCAATGTGAATTCTGTTTTGATCACAGTTGTATGTTTTTCTATCCATTAGCAGCTCGTCTCCCACACGTTACACACCAACAGAGGACTGGAGGAAAAGCTGAGGCATCTTAAGTGGGTGTGATACCAAGGCCAGTGCATCAAGCTACCACACAGACAGGCATTAAGATCCAGCACATTTCACCTCACTGTACTGGAAAAGTTGTAGATTTGTAACTGTGTTGTGTATAATATGCCACTCACTAGCTCTGCTTTTTAATTTAAATCCTTTTTTTTTTTTTTTTTTTGGCTCAATCTATTTCCTCGCTGCAACAAATCACCATTCCTGCTGGCATCATTAAATTGTCATCTTTTCTCATCTTAGACGCCGACACACTTGGCAGCACTCAGAATGAGAGAGCGAGGACGATGAGGAAAAGGTAAGACATAGATTTACACAATAAGACGAAGACTGACAAACCCAATCCATTTCAGCAAGGCAATCTCATGAGAGACTGATTCAGCTTTATGTAAGTAAGCAGCTAAGAGGGCTGATACCTTAAAATAGACAGACAGCGACCTCGCTGAGGGCTAATTCCATGGTTCAAATTAAATATATTGTGCTGGCAGACAGACAGTGCACAGGAAGAGAGGAGGCGGATAAGAGGCTGAATCAGACAGGCTGAAGAAAACTGCAAAATCAGAAGATTACATTAAAAATGGCAACAGAAAGAAAATAACAACAGATGGAAAGCAGGCTATTAAGCAGAAAATCCACTTTGTTCGTCAAGTAACAATAAGGTCAGGAACAAGTATGTGTGTGAATTCACATTGTTTGTTTGGTGAGGAGCCAAATTCTGTCATGAAATCTGTGTATTCTTTTAAATACATTTCAGTATTATTAGAATTATAAAAAAGCCCTTAATTTACTGTCTATTGCAAAATGTTCATAAACAAAACTTCACAAATATGTACTTTTTATTTTCTATCTTGATGGTAATATCAAAGTAATAGTATACATACTTTTTTATAAATTTGCCACAATTAGCATTTGAATTCTAATTTAACTGGTTCTGTAATTTGATGTAGATTTGTTGTTAGAAGATTTTTTCTCTGTACACTTCAGGTTACTCTATGCAAAAACAAAACAAAAATAAAATCCTCTCTTTATGCTAATTATTTCAGAGAAATGTTTCGCCCGGAGCCTCAGCTCCTGATGCTGTGCTTCGTTTTCCCTCTGCCTTTCCCAAATGTGCACTGATCACATGCAGACACTTAATTTTTCATGGTCTGTCTCTAATTGCTGTCTACACTCGGTCAGGCTGGATCTCACTGCAGGAGGTGACTCTTTACACAAAAGTGAGTGTGTTTGCAGATAATTAACTCAATATAGTCAAAGATAAAAGAGGAAGTAAATGAACCAATAAAGCTGAGTCTGGTGTCAGTCAGTGTGTGTGTGTGTGTGTGTGTGTGTGTGTATTAGAGTGTTTTTCCGGTCATGGAGGATATCAGGTGAATATAGACCAACTGCAATGAGGAAAAAAGGAAGAAAATCGAGAACATGAACAAACCATTGGCTGCAAAGTAAAGTGGAAGGTCTGCAGGTGTGGGACATGGAGTCAGCTTAATATTCCTGGACACATCCTTTGGAAACAAACACCTAAGTCAAGGCTCAACTTTTCCATGCTTGCCTGGAAAACTAAAAGCCTCTTATTGCTTATAAGTTTGGAGGTAAAATTCAGAGTGTTAAGAGAAAGACTAAAGATGGAAAAGCAAGGTGGAGAAAAAAAAACAGAAAAGAGAGAAGAGAGAGTCTAAAGACTTAATGAAGACATGCAGGCAGATATGCAGAGGAGACTGGAGGTAATTACAGGTTCAACACTGGCTGACCGGTGGCTGCAGGGCCTCTGCACTGAACACACTCCTCACATTTTCACCCAATTAAAGTCTGTCACCGAGAAGGGAGGATTGTAAAAGGTTGCAGCGATGACAAACGAGCAGAGAGAGGCGCAGATAAAGCCCCGTGGGCCGTGGAGTTAAGAGGACATGAGCTTAATTCTGCAAAATGGAAGTGTTTGTTATGAAATCAATCCCCCAGAAACTCCTGCTGCAGCGACTAAAGAGCTTTTATTATGTGAGACTGGTCGCATGCTTCAATTATTTATTAGCCAAGTTAAATCTTGTAATTAAGGACCACATTAGCAGTAAGATCATAAAAGAGAAAATAGGACATTATAGCTGCTCCAAGTTTGAGAGTTACTGCGCTGGGAAAAGTTTGAAAGTGAAAATAATTTGCAATAAAGAGCAGAACTTTTTATCTTTTCCCAAAGTGACCTACATCATAAACTACCTCATCAAATAGTCAGGATTACAAATCTGAAAAGAAATCTGATTACAGCTTTTCGAACTTGGGGACATACTGACATACTGTTGGGATGTATTCAAACAAATTACGGGTCATTTTAAATTTATTTTTGGTGTAAACTGACAGCTCTAACCATGATGTCGTGTAGCTCAGTGAGTGACAGGTGACCTCAGACACAGGATCTACTGATAAAGCCCCACCCAGCACTGTCCAGCCAATAATATGTTGTGGTTCAAGCTTGTTTGCTTCGACAGCCAATGAATGCTATTACCAGTGTTTTATGTGGGCGTGCTGTTGTTTCAAGGTTTGTGTGCAGCTAACAGACGCCCTCATCCACAGCAGACCACACCATCATCAGAGGACGCCTGTCCTCTAACATCTGCAAGTAGCATAACTGCTGTGTAATAAACATACAACATAGTTCATGAGAAACACTTTTTTTTTCTGTTTCACTGTGTGTGGTGCAAATAAAGTACAATTATTAATAGTGATCTGACTGTAGTTACTGCTGTAATTTGACTCCTTTAATAAACTCTGTAACTGTCATGATGTCAGTGGTTGGACAGGTGGGATTCTGAGGTGACCACCGTGTGCACATGGGAAAACATCTGTGTCCGTGATTATATACATTATGTCGTCATAATGTCCCAATGCAAAGTTGATTTATTTTTATACTTTTTAAAAATTGCCACATACATGTTTTGTTTATATATGATGTTGAAAATTAGTTCACTGAACTCAAAACTCAAAATGTAACAAAAAAATCTTAGAGTAGAAACATTAGAGTAGAAACTACAGTAAATTAGTTTGAAATGAAAAGAAGTTTTAGCAGCAGACCAGGTGAAGAGATGCAGGGATAAGAATATTAAAAATGAATGTTTCTCTTTCCCTGCGGCCTCTGACAGAGCTGACAGCAGGTACACGAGGCCAAACAAATCTTCTCACTTCACTTCCATCTCTGATTCATCCATCTCCCTCCATCTCCCTCCATCCTCCATCACCTCCTCTACCCCCTGTGCGAGTTTTGTTATTACACTCCGGCTTGATTTATTTATTCTGTCCATCACGGCGCTGCTCTTTCCCCTCCATCCTTCCTTCTGCATAATATTTTTCATCTCATCACGGGACGCTCGGCTGGAGTTGTCGGATCTCTCATCTGCTGAGGTGTGAGATGTGAGATGGGAAGTTGACCCTCCTGGCTTCCTGTCTGCCCTTCAACGTTTGACAGAGAAACATAACAAAACAAAACTCCAATTCAAGAAACATTTCAACAGCTGCCAGACTTCACAGCTTTGCTGAAAAATTTAACTTAAGTGTTTTTTGTTTTTTTGTTTTTAAATTAAAAATGAGTTAACTACTGCAACACAGGAAGACATTTGTTAACCAGTCATGAGACTGAAACATGAGTCATTAAGCTTGTATCTTTTGTCACCATTTTTTTGAGTAGGATATTTCCAAGCTGCATGTTGATGTGGACATGATTTTCCTAACACATCCCGTCTGAATGGAAGCTGTTTGTCACTGATCGTCTTCTTTTTATTGCCTAGAAAGTCCAAGTTCAGAGAAGGACACTGCAGTCTCTCCCCTGATGGACCTCAGCTACCAACTCGACTCTGCACTCTCCACCACCAACGCGAGGTGGTGACTCAAGTGACTCCTCTTGAGCCTGAAGCCTCTTGCTCTCTACTTAAAGAGGATCGGGAGATGAAAGAAAGAAAAGCACAAGAGTGAACATGAAAGAGTCGACAACAAAGAGAAACTGAAATAAAGAAGTAAAAAGTGTCGAGAGTAAAAGCAGCAGAAAAAGGAAAGACTTGCTCATATCAGGTCATTTTAAGGCAAGCTGTTTTTAAAGCCTCAGTCTCATAACTAAGAGGATTATACAAGAAAAGGGAAGGAATGGAAAGTTTCATCCATATCGGTTTATAGATGTACACATTCAGCACACACAGTCCACATTAATCTGAGCATGAAGGACACAGGAAACTCAGTGTTGCTCATATTTCATTATTAGATGCGTCTGCAAGCTGTTGTAGAGAAATGAACACATTTCACTGCAAATGACTTTACTGATGATTCTGATATTTCTCCAACAAAAGGAGATTATATAAAATCAGCTTATACTGTACTCATTTCAAAAACAGTCATTTTGCAGCAGGAGAGGCACCAATAAAAATATTGAATTAACAATCATTTATTAATTAAAAACTAAATGTTTTTAATATTATGTTATATTTGAGAGTACATTTTAGTCTTGTATGTGAACTACTAAATGAGAAAAACTAAATCTACAATTTGATGTTGTAATTTAATATTATTATTACCGTTGTTATCGTTGTTGTGCATTTTAAAGGACGAAACACTTTCTAACATTAACAAAAAACTATTCTCTAAAATAATATTTCATTTTACAGTGGGGCAACATAATTTGTTTAAAGAGTGAATTTACAGGATCAGCTATAAAATAGATGTTTTGTCTTTGGCTAACACATTATCATGAATACTATGTAAAGTCAAAGTCTTTTTTTATACATATTTTAATATGTGTGGTGTCTTTCAAAAATAAAGAAAAAACAAAAATATCTGTAAAGCTGCAGGGGTTTTTTGGGTTTTTTTTACATTGTATACACGGTAGATATACAGTGTATGTGTGTGTCTGGGTTAAAGGTGGACAGTTTGTCTGTCCTGCTGTGTCTCTGCAGGAGGAGTCAGAACAAGAACAGTTTCCTCCTTTAGCTATGAATCATGCTGATGACAAGGACAACTGACAGCCTGCAGCTAGGTAGAGAGTGTGTGTGTCTATGTGTGTGTGTGTGTGTATAAAATAAGCAGTAGACATCATGCAGATATCAGTGAACACACACACACACACACACCCCTACCTTGTGCTCTTTCTCCTCTGAGAGTCCAACCTTCAGCATGAGTCATCGCAGCAGCAGCATCAACCCTCCGCAGTACTTCAGTCGTACTGCTGCTGTGCTTCTATCAGGAAAATCTTTCAGTCATCCAGCAGTAAAAACATAAAAAACACATACAGTGTGTATTGCTTTCATTTTGTCCACTTCCTCCAGGATGAACAAAGGTGCAGAACTGTACTAATGCTGCAGCTGAAGGCTTCACATGATCTGCACTTAAAAAAAAAAAAAAAAACACTAACTATATATATGTAGAGAGAGAGAGACAGAGACAGACAGACAGAGAGACAGGGAGACAGGGAGACAGGGAGACAGACAGAGGGCACTGGATTTGGGTTGTTGGACAAATCTGCCACTTTCACTGTGTATTGTGCAGCACAGACTCATGAGGTTTCCTGTTCAAACCTGACTGTAAAAAATCACTGCGTTGACACATGGTCATTTTGTTCTCAGCTGTAATAAGCAAACCCACGAGGACTGGAAGTGGGTTCTGATCAGTTGTGTAAAAACACTCAGATATCAAAGGTGGACGAGATGTTAAACCTGTCCTGGTCGTCACCGTCTCCGTCTGTCTTGATGTGAGGAGACGAGCTGCGAGCGCAGCAATTATTCAACATGTTCTCATGTATATTTAAGCAGCAGCTGCGTCAGCCTGTTTCTGAACACAGCAGCATGGAGGTCAGTGAGGCCGAGGCCTGACGTCTGCAGACAGCAGGTGGACTTCACAGAAAGCTGTCTGCACATCCAAACACTGCTCCGTGCATCACAGTAACAAAGAGAAATGGGAATGTGCAGTTTGTCTTTGTAACATAATGGTAACATGAACTCAGTGTGAGGCTGAGATCTCTTAAAATTCCTGTTTTAAACAAACCTTCATCCAAGAGCCTGTCCTGAGTTTACCTGTAGTTAGAACTTTTTTATTTCCTGTGAAATTATTTTACTAAAACAAGTTAAATAGTGAATTTTACAGTCAGTGAATATCAGTCTTTTGCTTTTTTACATTTCAGAATGCAAGTGTATAAAGATATCCACATACATTTGTCTGAACACCTACAGTCAGCTATGCAAAAATAAAAATAGTCACTTGAAATCAACCTTCATATCTAGAACTGATTTCTAAACTGCTATTTTCACAGATAATGCCGACAATGATGTCATTGTGTTACTTCTACTGCTCCTTTGTACTCCCCTGTCACAACGTTTTAGAGAAACATTGTACTTTCTACTTCAATGCACTGATGTTTTTCCAACAGGTATACAGTTAGTTTTCACATCAATGTTGTATTCATAAAATACATGATCCATTAAATTCTATCTCTACTTATTTCTACTTTTAAACAATATACATCTTAACAAATATTTAAAACAATTAAATCCATTGTTCTTCTCTCTCTCACCTGTAACTGAAAATCAACAATAAACAGGAAATGAGGTGTGGGACACTTCATCAAAGAAACTGTTGTTTGTCTGTAGCGTGCAATAACTTGTGTACAAAGTTTAACAAAGTTATTTGTTCAACAAAGCAGTCTTCTGAGGACCTCTGCATTATGTAATATTACTGCAATATTTGTAACTAAGAAAAGAAAAAGTCTTAAGTCTTTGAATTCATGATATCTGTCACCATACTGGGAATCAGTGAATTTTCTTTCCCTCTGGAACTGGTATCTGTGTTGTTCTTCCATATAGATCTGGGTCTAACTGTAATCTCTCTATGTATAATATGAGTTTATTTTAAATGAAAACTTAAGCTATTAACTTCATATTTATCATTCCTTTAACAAGTGCTATCATTTGGACTCAGTTCCTATCCACTCAAATGGACAGGAACTGAATGGAATGAAATGGACGTTGTATTATCTATACAAAGACGTGCAAAAAAGACTTTCAGGCAGCGTTTTTTTTTTTCTTCTTCTTCTTAAAACCAGATGAAGATAACTGCCTAAATTATGCAACTCTCTCCATAAATGACAAAGTTGGTCTAGAAGTGTTGTGGTAATTCTGTGTGACATTGTAATCAGATAAACAACATAGAAAGCTTATTAATTGGCCTGGATCTGGTTGTGATCCACTCGTTTCCAACTGCTGTGTTCCTCCCACCCTGCCGAGCTCTTAATGATGATGTGCCAGAAATACAGCACTGCAGTAGTAACAATACAGCAGCACTCTGCTTTCATGTTCAGCCCTGTATTCCCCTTCCAGCAGACTCTTTCATTTTTTTTCCTCGCTCCAAAACAAATGCTAATAAGATGCTAATCTGATCGTGTCTTACTGCAAAGTTTTCACTGAATGAAGCTCTCAGAGACACGCTGGACAAAAAGGATCATTTTCTCTCCTTTGTGGAAACACTGTCCATGTGCTGAGCACTCAGGGGCTATTTTACTGGAAACACAAAAACACACACAGAGACACACACCACCTGGATCCTGTAAGGTTTACCAGGCGATACTTGGTTGTTGGGAACACACACAGAGGACGAGCAGGGGCGAGCAGACCCCCGTCCATTAGTCAAGAGGTAAACACCATCTGGACGTTCACAAATGTTTTCCCCCAGCACACACATACACACACACACACACACACACACACACACCATTCATTTCACTTAATAACACACACACGGGGACACATTAACAACACAGGTGCTAACGACAAACAGACCCTGAGGGAGGACATTTTCTGTCCATTAACTCTCTGTGACACTTTTTAAATCCCGACACCAAGAAGATGAAGAAACTCACAAAGATCCTGCTGCAGGGACATTCAGCATGTCAGCGAGGGCCAGGTCATCTATGAATATTTCACATCCTTCATTAGCCTCTGTAACTCTAAAAATAAATAAATAAAAGTGAAGTAGTTTGATGAACACAAACAGCCGAGGACCCTGCTGCATGTGTTTAGTACATTTTTCTAAAAGTACAATAAATGTAGTGTATTACAGGGAAGCTTGCTTTAGATTACACTGTACTCATCTTTTGACCTTTTCATGTTGTTATTTTTTCAGTTGTTTTGATTGGTTTAGCTTGATATGTGTGTTTATTCAGAGGCGACAATATGAAACATATAAAAAGTTGTGTATCTAATTTCTGTTGACGTGCATGTTGCCATCCTGTTATATGTTTGTTTAACACTAAAAAAGAAAGCAGGGTGGGGTGGTCCCACATGTATTTTCAAGTTTATTTTTCCTTTTATATGCTTCGGTAGGTTAAAGAACAAAATATATAAAAAAATTATGTTAATAATCCAAATTAGTAACCCTGAAGTATTCTTTACTAGTAGTTAAAGTAGTTACTCAGTTTTAGTGTTCACGTTCACAGATGTGAATGTATTGTCCATATGAATGGCTGTAATATTAGAAATACACTCAACGCATTCAATATAACGCTGTCCAGTGAAACACCACCACAATACAATACAACCTTGACAATAAACCAATACTGTAATTAAATCAACATCTTTGTGACGATTTCCATTTGAACAAATAATCTTTGTAAAGTTCGAAGCTAAACTGCTGCATTGAGATAAATGAAACTGAAGTGTATGTGTGTATCTGAAAACATCTAATATTATTGTCAATATCTGTAATGTACATAAATAAGAAAAAACAAGCAGTCAGTAATAAAGTTAATCTATGACTAAACAATATAACAACTAAAGTAAGGAATTAAGTGTAAAAATGCAAACAGTTCAGAGAGAAATCTGAAAATAAATGACACAAAAGGTTTGAAGAGAAGTGTGAAAATCAGGAGCAGCGAGCCAGTGGGGCTCAGCTGTTTTTCCCTACATCCTAACATGAGTCAATTCAAACTGCGAGATGGATCTTTAAATGGTGTAATCTAAAAACTCTGAGAGCCGTGACCCTGAAGCACCGGACAGAAATATGATGTGCATGAAGTCACTGTTTACTGAGAAACAGACAGACAGAGAAGAATAACAGGGGAGACATGGGAGCCAAGAAAAAGGAAAACATTAATAAAGTTGCCCTTGAGAAACATAATAACCTGCGATTATTTGCTCAACTAGAATAACTCAGAAGATCATATTTTCCGTTTTGAATCCGGGCTACAATTTCCTGCTGGAACGACTCACGGAGGGAGCAGGAAAAGATTATCATGAAGTCATTCAAAGCTGCCAAAGTAAAATACACATATAATTCACTCCAGCCTAAATGGATGTTTTGGTGTGCACTCACCACAGATGGTTGTCCTTCAACCAGCCCGACCACAAATAGACAAAGATGGATCTTTATCTGCTATCAGTGTTGTTGTTTTTTTATGTGGTAAACAGTTTTGTATGTAACATCTGGTTTTAATGTGTTTTAATGAGTCGAGGCTGAAAAAGAGGCGACAACAAAGCCTGAGGAAATTCAAAATGTTTTAAATGTGAGTGAGTAAACTAAAAGTTCGATGTTAACTGACCATGTCACAAGTTTTCAGTGTTGTATGAACATTGTTCACACAGCAGATATGAGACAAGCTGTTGCTGAGATTCTTCATGTTAAACTCTACTGCCACCTTCTGGAGCTGCCAGCGAGGAGCATGTTGTACTCTCACCCTGAACCTGACCACAGCCCAGCTGCTCAGCTCAAACTGCTCTGTTCTCTGGTTCTCTACCTTATCAGCTGTTACTTTGTCCTTTCCATTTGTTAAACTTCATTTTTTACTTCACTCACTTGACATGCAGACATACAGGAGACTGTGTTGTTCATGCAAACAATGCTGTGTCTTAGGTGTATTGAATAAAGCATGCTAGGTATCATCATATAGACACTGCATATGTAATGAAACGGTGCACAGAGAGAATCAAGAGATGATCTTGATTTATAGAGAAATAAATAAGAATACAGGTGAGAACTTCCCTGATGCAGAGATGGAGCTCAGATATTCAGAGCAGAGCATCAGCAGATCATTAGACTTAGTCCAGTCAGAGATCTTGGTGTGTTGACATTCAGTAACAGTACATGCATCCAGGAGAAGCATGGAGTAAGACGTTTCAAATAATATGCCAGTCAAATATTCATTTTTTTCAATCCAATCTTTACAATGTCTATTATCTGTACAACAGGAGAGGGACACACACAGTCTAGATTCATTTGTCTCTCAATTTTCATGAAGTCTATTCTCAGCACATAAGGAATATAAATCCATAATTTCAAAGGTCTGCATTTGCCCAATCGTCCACAGATTTAAATACATTGAAGACGTCGATGTCATGACTCTCAGGGGTAGAAGAGTCAAGCTGATCTGAATCTAAAAAGTCTCAAAAAAAACAAAAAAACAAGAGAAAACCAAACAGATTTTCTACTCTGTTGAATGATTCATCTTTTAGGAGGCTTGCTGGTTTTCCCCTTTTTTTAATAATGTGTTTTATTATATTACAGATTTTGTTTTGTGATTATGAAGAATTTGTGTTCACAGATATTTCACTTTGTTGTCATGTAATAGACCAGAAGAAAGGATGACCACTGACCATTATAATTATTAGCTGCAAACCTGCTAACACAGCTACGAGTTCATATTTATTCTATAAAACCTGATTCAGCAACAGAAATCACAACAGAAAAAAAACATCAGACTTTAAACCAAACAAAGGAAGCAGCTCAGAACATATGAAGATGATCAAATCAAAGGTCCTGCAGTCTCTGACACAACCAGCAGGGGTCAGAGTGGTACAGTCACAGCTGAATATAATGCACAAATAAAAATCACACTGACACTGCACTCAGCATCAGTCAGACTTTTAACAGTCATATGGATGCAGCACTTACCTGTGATGCCCACATTAGACACACACACATCAAACATCCACACATCACACAAACTGCCAGGTCTGCCCCATTTCTTCCTCTCTTCCTGTTTGTGTGAATTATTGTGTGTGTGTGTGTGTGTGTGTGTGTGTGTGTGTGTGTGTGTGTGTGTGTGTAAAAGCCTGAGTCATCCTCAGTCTGCCATCCAGCTGGCAGTGTTTCAGTCTAACCGACAGGATCCATACGGAGGGGACGACTCACAGTGAATCTGCAGATATCAGACAGTCTGACTATATCTAACACTCTGAACAGTAAAACAGAATCCAGCAGTTACTGAGTGTGTCCTGAGGGTCGGGCTACAGCTAACTGCAGGACCTTTTCACATCTCTACAGTATATTCACAAAGAGCTTCCAGCCTGGCCCAGGCTCAGCCTGGGTTTTCTCATTTCCAGACAGAACTTAAGGCAGTGCACAAGCAAACAAACAAGGAAATCAACATACGCACAGGTATGGTCAACAAGAAACACAATCTCCCTCCTCACCATACTCCCCATGCAATCCTACACAATATCTACCAATCATGTTGTCTAATGATTTCATGCCTGAAGCCGTTAGTGTTGAAAGTTCCAATAGACTGTTCTCATAAATGAAATCATCACACGCAGCCCATGTAGACAGGCATTATTATCTTGCCCACATACTCTCATAAATTCAGAAAAAAATGCCATGTGTTGTACTTACCAGTCCAGTGAGAGATGGAGCTGACTGTCCCAGAGTCTGGCTCCTCATGCGAACCAGGTTGTTGACCTCTCCTCCTGCAGATGTTCCCCCGACGGCCCCAGGTCCTCCAAAACCTCCACAGGGGCCCTGCCAGGCCAGCTGACTAACTCCAGCATGAAGACTGCTGGACAGAGGCAGCAGCTGTTTACCTGTGGAGGGAGGAGAGAGACTCTTCTAGGACCCGATCTCTGCTCTGGACTACAATCACCTGTGGACCTGACTCTGCCTCATTGCAGTTTAGTGAATTATGTCCACACATGATTCCTCAGCTCACATTAATCATTCCCACTGCAGCAGCTGTCATATTCCTCATGTTTAAAAAAGACAAACCCTGGAAGGACGGACAGGTCCATGTGAGCTGCTGTTCCACATGGGATTCATGTTCTCACATGACCTCTGTTTGATGAAATATGGCAGTTAATCTGAGGTTTTATGGATGGATGAGGCAAACTGGCAGGAGATTAGGAACACACACACACACACACACACACACACACACACACAAACCCTCTGTAGTTATCACGAATCACAGGATGACCTCAGGTAACCCCACTGGTACAGTAAGAACGGAGCTTAACTCAACAGATCATTTCTTTAGACTGGGGATGACCACATTTAACAAGATTTGCCAGCTGCTATGAAAGAAATTTTGTAATAATGGTTTGTAAGATCTAAAATATATATACTACACATATTTTGACTTATTATAGTTCTCATTATCTTCTTAAAGATTTCCTCAATAGACTTTACACTTCATCTTATAATATTATAAAATCATTCTTACCATTGGACATTACTCAGACCAAAAACTCTCCCTGTGCAGGTATAATGAGTACATATGTTTATGTGTGTATGTTACCAGTCATGGCCATGCTGCTACGTCGGGCCCGGCTCTCATCTTGGCTCAGCTGTCGGTGCAGTTTGGATTTTGAGGCAGCGGTTGCCGCGGGTGACAGGTCCGGATTACTCAGTTTCCTGAAGAGGAGAGGAGGAGGAGCAGCAAACTCCTTCTGCAGAAAGAAAGAACCAGAATACACATTAGACTTAGTGTCACATGTGTCAGGTCATATTCATACTGGTTACAAACAATCCCTCATTAAAGTTACACATCATGTCTGTCAGAGTGGGAACACTGGGCCTCCTGCATGTTTCATATGAAAGCACAGATCTGAACAGACATTCTGTGGGTGCAAACATTTTATATGCAATTTAATTTACAAACAGAAACAAAATAATAATCTGAAACATTCACACAGAGATGGTTAAAGATGATTAGGTGCATCTCAAATGATATATCTGAAATTGTATAAAAGTAGGCTAATACACAGCACAAGCAAACATGTAATGGCTTCCTTCTTATTTCCATAGAATTCTTTTATATGCACAAACATTGCTCTGTATATTTTGATTTATCCCCTGGAAAAACTTCACTGAGTACAGTTGTTATCTGTGCAGAAGAAAACCCTGTTCTTTCTTTATGCTGGTGCATTTTTCTTTTGACTGACTTTATTTGCTGTCAAATTGCCATTGCTTGTTTGTTTTGTAAATTGTACTGAGGTCTGCTGTGCTGTCACTACATGGCTTTGATCCATGTGGCTTTATTGGGACAGTTCCCTATGATACAGACTGTAAACTGTCTCACAGAATCAGCCCTGCTGAAACGATAACATTGAAAGTATTGTATAGCATATAGTGCAGAGAAATCCCAGGAGCTGTTGTCAGACTGTGTCAGGTCCCCGTGAGAGTCGGCAGAGAGCCAAAATAAAGTCATAAAACACAACGCTAACCACTCACTGACACCACAACTCCTTTTCACATGGCCACAGACACACACACTCACATAAAACCCACAGAAATACACAGACACACACCTGCTTTTAACAGTGAAGGAGCAGTTAGCAGCAGAGGAGGCACTCGCTCTGTCATTAAGAAACACTTTCAGCTATTTCTCCAGCTAAACACCAAACAGCTGCAGGGTGGGTGGATGGTGGAGTTTATAACTCAGTTTGCTGGTTTAATAACGGGAAAAGTTCTGTGAGATATCTGAAAGTACAGTCCACACACACACACAAACACACACAAACACACACACACACACACTAATGGAGAAGTTCTGCACGAGGAGTTTTGGTTTAAATGATTTGGGAAATATCTGCCGTTGCCATGGGAACAGGGCCTGTCTGGGCTCGTAGACCAGCGATTGACGAGGCTTTTCCAGAAACATCTGGACAGGCCATGTGAACACACACACACACACACACTCTGAGGTCCCAGATGGCTGCATGTATGAAAGAGTTTTAGAGAAAGCTTCCGTTACTCTCTGCCAGTAAAACACGAACTGACCACTCACCTCAAACCCACTAAACACAGTGATAAACGCCCATGAAAACACACACAGCTACACAGTTACCTCAAGCTGCAGTCAATGAGCCACATCAGGCAGTTGGTCAAACATTCAGTACTTTTTGTGCCACATTAACATATCACCTAAAGCATACATGTTGATTCACATCCTGTCACAGCAGCAGAGTCATCTACACTCCCTGCTTCAGGTTTTCACACTTCAGCTCCAACCATGAAGACCTACATTCAGCGAGGACAGGGAGTAGGCAGCACTGGAAAAATACTCAATCACAGTGCATGTTGCAATATGTCAGAATCTTCTGGAAACTGTGTTAACAAAGTAGTTTGCCAGAAACCTGAACAACAGGGTTTCATCTGAGGTTTGATGTACTTCATGTAAAAAACTAATTCCCCTGCAGCAGGGAGCCAAAGCTATAGTAAAATAATAGTCACAAAAATCAAGTAATTTTCCATAATTAGAATACAGGTTGTAGCTTTTATTTTATATAAAATTTTGACTGTTAATATTCAATGGTTATTTACATTAAAAAAAAATCTAGGCAGTAAACAAACAAAAAACATTTATTCTACGTTTTTGCTCCAAAAATACACAACATATCTGTCAATTACCAAACAAATCTACATTAAATTACAGAACAAATACTGTGATTTATGGCGACCAAATCACAGAAAATAATGAAGTCTTGTTCAAAGCCATTAGAATTCAGGCTAAACTACATATGTCTAAAACAAAAATATTTTTTACATTTTTCTTTCATTAGATTCATTTCCATTGCAGCTTTAGATTATTATATTCAATCTGATATCTATTACTGCAGCATTCTTTACTGACAGTTCAACTCATTCAACTTAGTCTGTGCAACTAATGACGGCCTGTCTGTGGCGGTAAGAAGCTCAGTGTAAAAGGATCTGAGCTCTGCAGCCCAGAGCGTGAACTGAACTTTACTGTCACGTCAAGCTGTGTGCTACAGATCCACCTTCCACCAGCAGGTGGCAGACACACCACAGTCTGATACAGCATGATTACACACACTGCTGATCAGAGCTTCCTGCTTGGGCTGAACATCTAATGTACAAACATGGAAGGCAGCCTAGAGGTCAGTGTGTGCTGTCTCACACACACACACACACACACACACACACTTAAAGAGGCAGCTTTACAAGACTGCTGCGGTCGGTCAACACACACAGCAGACTATAAAAGCAGAGGTGTGACACTGGGAGGTAAACACAGATAAGAGGGGACATGTGATGTGTGTGTGTTCAGTCATTACTGCAGCAGGTTAACTTCACCTGTCTCAGAGCAAACACCCGTCTGTCTGGCACATCAAAGTGTGCGACACACTCGTCAGCACTGACATGGTTACTGTTTGCACAGGGAAATCTGGCACAGGACAGGAGGTGTGTTTTATTTACACTGCAGAGCAACGTCTGCTCCTCATGTCCACGTAAAACACACTACTGCCAACAAGTAAGGCAGTAATATCTTGGCATCAGATATACACATACATACATATACACATACACACAGACACAGACACACACACTTTAACCAATTACTTGTCCATTCAGTGCAGCTCTACACATCATATCTGCAGTTCACAGTAAGAACACTGCTAGTTCTGCTGCTCTAAAATTAACAGTAACCTCTGAAACAATGGGAGCTTGATGTCAACTACAAGCACAAGCTTTTCATGTTAAGCTGCTGAGTGTCATTTTCCCTCAAGTAGTAACTTCTGTTGGTAGGATTCATCAGCTGCAGCATCAGTTTCCCTCTCTGATATTTGACATTTCCTGTACATGAAAATGAGAAGCCTACAAAGTAACTTCAGGATTTTCACAACCTCTGCAGCAGTCATGTAGTCAACTATATTACAATACAACTTCAGAGATTAGTGTGTGTGCGGACAAACCACACGTGACCACACCCAGCTGTGATGTTGTGTAAAGACAGATATTCGGGAGACGTACACTGTGTTCTGAACATTTCAAACATCCTACTTGGAAAAATCAAGACAGACACTCGGCCAGTTTCAGCTATCATGAGATCATCAGGCAGGGAGATCACCCTATATCTCAGCATCCACAGAAGTGAAGATCAGGCCAACAGAGAAACCAGGTATCATTTTAAATGTTACTCTGACATAAACAGATATCAGGTGTGGCAGCCTCTTAAGTCAGTCATGTATGCTCCACCAGTGTTTCAGTCATGTTGATTGTTTCACCACAATGCAGATGATCTCTCCAAGTGTCCAGAATAAGAACGGGAGCTTAGATTGCTTCGAAGCAATTTTTAAAAAGCTTTCAAAGTCAGCCTTTAATTAACCAAAAGCAGTCAGACACATATAACACTGAGGTGGAAGTGAAACCAGGTTTTCATCATCTCCTCTTTTGTTCCTCCTCCTCCTCCCAGCTTCCCTCTGGTCTCAGTCTCATGCTGCATCACATTTGGGCAGACATTCATCTTTTGTCTGGTTCCTGTGGAGACCTGAGCCACTCTTTAATGTAACGCACACATCTACAATCCATCACATCTGTCACCACATGGGACTGAGACCAAGCATCCAGCTGAGCTCATTGCTGATGTTCTCTCTCACAAAAACACCCAAATAATGACAGATAACACAGTTAGTGGGCACAGATCTCATCAGGGGCTGTTTGGTGCATCATGTCAGGTAAACAAGTTGAATTACAGACAGACAGACGGATGGACAGGTGGAGGATGGACTGTTGTGTTCGTCAGCACAGCAGCTCACCCGCACTCTCATAATTTCATTGCAGCTCAGGCCCACGCAGCAAAAAAAGGGAGCTCCAATCAATCTGTGTGATTGTTTCTCTGGCAACCAAACAGGCCCAATGATCCAAAACGTGATTTGAAAACTCTCCTGGCTCCACACTGTTGATTCAACGAGCTGACAGCTGGAGAAGTGCTGCAGAATCAGCCCATAGGCTCACAGATGAAAGCAGCTGATGTACAAGCACAGCACAGGGAGGAAGATGGAGGATGAAGAGCTGTTACCCAGCAAACAGCAGTGAGACGGGAAGGCAGACAGTTGCTGCTGGGGGTGTTCCAGTACTGCTGTTTTTTTGGTGGTCAGCTGACCACCGGAGAAGTCATGAAGTGTTGCCTCAGCATCAAAACACATTTCTACACTCAGCAGTTTTTTGCATTCGCTCTTCCTTTTCAGCTGTCAAGGTTTCCGTTGTTTACGACACACGTGACAACAAACCAGAAAGACAAGAAGACAAATCTGGGAGAAATTAAAGTTCAAACACTCTCTTTTTTTCATCTTTAAAGAGCACTACTAAGAACCTAGAGCTCTGCAGCACTGTGGTTGAAAGTTTTACAGAAGTCGGATCCATTACAATGGATTTTGTTGGATTTCTGTTTCTTTAGCTCTCAATTGTAAAGTCCTATTCACACTGGACTAGTTTGACTTGATAAGACTGATCTAAAACTGCACCCAGGCTAATGCTAATACTGACCAGGCAGACATGACATTGACCGTCCTGCTAATATTAACGTCAACAACTGCCCAACAACCTTCAGGTTTTTTTCCCTGAAAAATAATAAAGCAGCGAGTATCACCTGAGGCTTGTTGTGAGCCAGAACAGATCGTTTTCCACTTAAATGTGGGAAAAAATTCAGAAATAAAATGATCAAATCATACTTTAGATGCTTGTTGTGAGTGAGATGAGATGAGAGATAAAGTGACTGTGAAACATTGCATGTTATCAGTTCATATTGATCGCAGACCCCTAAATTAAACTGAAGTCATGCACAACATTGTGTTGTGAAGTAACATCTGGGGACTCAGACACCACCAGTTCAGACAAGACAAACATGCAGCGTAGCAGCAAGTGAGCAAGATGTGAAAAATCATGAACTGTAAGAACACATTTGTCAAATCATCAAGTTTCTGTTGCAGAAAGTTAAGTTCTCAAAAGTTAAACATTAACTACACATGAGCAACTATAAAGTTCTAAACTTTACAGAGGTTACTGAAGCCCTGAAGGTGAGTGACTGAGGTATTCTGGGAAATGAAGGCACAGTCACAGACAGAACTTGACCCCTCTGACTCTGAGGTCAACCGGTAAACAGGTTAAGAGTCTTTCTTGAAGTTGCTGAGTGAGCTAAGGGAATTCTGTTACATCATGAGACTAATCACATGTGTGTCTAAGCAGGATTACATTGCATCATACCTGCTTCCTGGCTGCAGCGCTGCATGGAAATACATAGCTGTTCATCAGCACTGACACAAGTGCTGATGTGTTCCAGCCATGTTCAAGTTGGAACAAGATGCTGGGGATGAACTATGACTGGGAGGGAAACAGGAAGGTAGTCTGCAAATGTAAAGAGGAGTGTGAAGTGAGCCAGGATATTCTGTGTTTGTGGAAATCTGTTTGTCCACAAGCAAAACTCAGAAAACAGAAAGCAGTTCTCAGCTTCCTCCACATACCACCAAAATGATTCAATGAGCTTAAAGGCCATAATCAAAAGACTTGTGTGGTTTTAAAAAATCTTACTCTGATCCTGACATGAAAGCAAACTGTGGGGAATGTTGTTGGGATTTTTGTGTTTCCACAAATTGACCACAGGTCAAACTTCAGAAAACACAGCACTGTAATGCAATTAGCTCCTGCTGTTAGGAACTTTCAACATAAGCAGCAAGTTCTTCTGAATGATCCTTTAAGTTGGTGAACTGCTCCTTTAAATTCTTCTCCTGTTTATAAATGATGTGACCACGCACAGTTTGGTGTGGAGAAGCTGATAAAGTCAAAATATGTTACATGATTGTTTTCCTGGAGGTTAACTGATGGTTCCTGTGCAGAGGAACAGAACATTTTCAGGTTAATCAGTAACAGCGCAGCATCCTCTCTGCTGCCCAACGCTGTTGTCAATGGCAACCGTACCAACACAAAGAAACAAGCGACTGCATTATAACCACTGGAACTTACCGCAGGTCTAATTCTCTGACAGACCTCGGGGCAAAAGAAAAAGGACCTCACCACACATACCCGGCACACCGCAGACAACGCCCACACCTCCCAGAGCAGGAGCTTATTTTCCCGCAGGGCTCCTCTGTTCAGAAACACACTGTCAGACACAAACATGGAGGGAAACAGCAGAACCATTCACTGAACACACTTCTACCCAGCAGTGTGTCAGTCCACTGTGAACTTCACAGGTCAGACACAGTGACCGTCCTCAAACACACACTCAGAACAGGCCAGAAACCCTCTGGAAGACACAACATGACACACCAGGTACACTGCTATTCACCTACACACACTCTAACACAAATATTAAGACAATTACAAAAATTAACTGAATCAATTCATAGATTTGTTGGGTAATGATGTATGTTGTATGAAGTATAGTCTATCTGAATGTATGTATGTAATCCATATGTAAAATGACCACATTCTAATAATAAGTTGTTTATTCTTCATTGTTTGACAGATTTTGTTTTGTTGTAAACCAAGCTGCTGGAATTTTGTTGTTACATTTATTCATCTTTTTTTAGCAGCTCTGGGTCATTGATTAAAAATCAAGGTGATGAGCAGCAGCTGATGAAACAATGAACTAATTCTAACACTCGAATGGGGCTGGTGTGTTTACATGTTACCTGTTGTATAAAAAGAACAAACATTACCAGAAAATACTACCTTAAAACTAATAGTAAAATCTCAAATCTCTTCAAATACACCACAGGTTATGAAAATAAATTTGAAAAGTCTATTTCCGATTTCAGGGTTTTGACAAACATGCTCAGCTGGATAGTTAAGAAAAACATTTAGCTTTTCCAAAAGAGAGGCAAGGTTTATTTGTTTTTTCAGAACAAGTGAGAGGTGAAGACCTAATGAGCCAGACGACAGAGAGGACAGCCAGCTTTCTCTGAGAGGTGTTCAAATGTCACAGCAAAGGCAGCTGCAGCCGCAGCCTGCATCAGTCTGTCGAAGCTGATCTTCTTCCTGTGTGTGTGTGAGTGTGTGTGTGTGTGTGTGTGGTGTGTGTGTGTGTGCTGCTGCTGTCAGAGCAGACACACACTGTGGCAGGTAGCATCAGGTCAGTTTGAAACATAAGATCAGCAGGTATTCACCCCAACATGTATTTAGCAGCTTTCAGGATGCTGCTCAGTGACTTGCTCTGTGACCCCTCTGTGAAACCAGCTGCAGAAAGTAGTGACTGCTTTAGAAGTTTTAGTGGAGATAACGTCCACAGTCTGCAAACAGCAAGGCAGGGACATGAGAGATAAGACAGCTTCTGAGAGGCTCCACCGCCAGGTCAACATAAGGTCACGCCTACGCCGCCTTTAAACCAGAGGAAGTTACCTAATGTGTATGAGACTTGGGTTCAGAGCTGGTCTCATTGGAAACCAGACCTGTCAATCAAAAAAAACACACCCCTAAATATTCCTCTCTTTTTTTTTTATTTTCCCAGATGGACCACCACATCAGTGTTAAGAAGAATTAACCGACTGACATCAGAATGACTTGTGGAAAACATCTATTAGTATTACTGTTTGAAAATGACCATGTTTGAATTGAAGAGGTTTTTGGGACTGCAAAGGTCACACCATGCTGGTCTGAGCTCTGCTGGTATGACTGTAGCTTCTGGTCTGGTTTAAGGTGATAACCATTGATTTTACTCATTAAAATAACAGTTGGCTTCCCACATTTCATCCGTTGGTGGTATTTTACAGCTGGATAAGCTTTGATCAATAGTCTGTCTAACAGCAAGTTTCTATACAGCATACACTCAACCAAAGATGGCTTCTTAGAGAATAACACTCCACTGTCTTCAGGTTGTTCATGTTAACCACACAGGTGTGGAAACACATGCTGAAACATAACATAAAACATACATTGATGTTCCACTAGGTGTCCATGCTGGTTACAGTATTTGTTCTGGAAGATTTCTGGGAGGAGGAAACCTGCAGGAGTGTAAACATATGGGATACATGTCAGCTAACTGTTAGCATGACGCTGCCTCAAGACAGAAACAACCAAATCTATCTTTTCTAAAACTCGATAAGTTAAAAGCAAAACTACAGGTGGAGAAGAAAACTGAAGGTAAACCAAAAGAAAACAAATTAGACATAAACATTAAGGTAAATATCAAAAATCTGGTTTACATCCAGAGACACTGAAGATCCCAGGATGTAGCCACTGGATGTAGCATACCATCCAAATTCATCTAATTTATTATAACGTTCAGCTTACTTTCTGTTTTAATGAGAAACAACAATGAAAATAAAACATGAGTGAATGGAACTGGATGTGATGGAAAAGTTGTGCGCTCCACATTACAACCTTCAGCATTGTGACCTGTGAAGCAGCTCGTGGAGTCATTCTGTGAAGTTAATATTAGCTCAGGCAGCTACAGAGTAAAGCTGTCAGCTGTAACCTTTAGTTGTTGTTAGTGTGTCTGCTGAAAGAAGCAGGAAGGTGAAGTGAAATCAAACTCCAAAGACCAAAACATTTCCTCACACAAAGCTCCAGCGACAGTGTGAGCGGGCAAAATAAAGCCGAGAAGAAAAAGTGAAAAAGCAAATGAAGACAAAAAGAAAGAAGAGTGATAGATGAAGTGTGTGTTAATATGAGGTCAGCCTCAGCGGGTCGTCTCCAACCCGACCCCTGTCCCAGTGTGAGGTGACCTTTTCAGGCCTGCACGGTCTCACCGGGGGAGATGAAGTAAATAAACCTCAGGACGGATAACAACACGGTTGCTGTGGATCTCTTCATGAGGCGGAGAAGCAGTTTGGAAGCAGTGAGGGGAGACAGAACAGAGCGAGTGGAAATGTTACAGGAAGGGAAGCTTCTTTGTGAACAGTGGGTTGTTTCAGAAAATGTCACGCTGTAAAATGTCACATCTCATCCTCATCATCCTCTTCCTCATGTCTGGACTCAGCAAATAGTCTGTGCCAGGATAGGACAGGAGCAATTCTCACAAAGGTCGGATTCTTCCTGTTTCTCTACTCAGACAAATATGCTCTGTTCTGTGTTTGAGTCCTTATGAGTTTTTCTATTTGGGAAAAAAAACATGTCACTTCAATGTTGCACATTTTCCTTTTATATTGGAAAGAATGTAGTTATTTTGCAGGGGGAGGATCAGAGATGAAGTCCAGTGAGAGAGATTAGGAGGATTGTGAACAAATTGAATGTGTTCCCTGATGTCTCACTGATTGTTTTGTCAGGAATAATGGGAAACAGATGGGGGGAGCTCAGATTCTACACTTAATAACACACACTGACACAGTGACGACGTGTTTGAAGAAATGTTTGCAATTTATTTATTTGTCTTCTGATTGTGATTTTGGGGTGAGCTTCCAAACCCCACAGTCACTGGTGAATAAATGATGAACATGAAAAGCACGCACGCACGCACGCACGCACGCGCACACGCACACACACACACACACACACACACACACACACACACACACACACACACACACACACCATCCATTAGCATTTGCAAAGCACAGAGTAATAATGCAGTGGTTGGAGAAGTGAAATGGCTTTTCATACAGCTGCTCAGCCACACAGATAAAAGCTCAATAATGGCGCATTTACACTGGTAAAACAGTACCTGGAACTTGGTGCCTGGTACAACTTTTCGTCCCTCATCTCCTGGTTCCAAAAAAAGTACCAGGTCAGGTCGGAGCAGGTACTAAAATCTGTCATTAGTCGCCGATGAGAAAATGCAGCTGAGGGGGGCCGATCCCGAGCGATCCGAGGCGAAGCAAAACGAGTAGGTACCCGTGTAAATGCGCCATAAATGTCTGGCTTTGATCCAACAGCAGAAGTGGGATGAGATAATGAGTGTGTGTAATCATGTGTGTGTTCAGGTGTGTGAGGCGTGTCACATGTGCAGACACCTGGTCAGGGTGTATACCCGTCTATAACACTCACTGCCGCAGGGAAATCCAGTCTGGAAATCTGGATTATCATATAACGCAGTTTAAGTTTACAGGATTTTAAAAGCTGCAGATGAACATATTACAGGAGACCAACTGATGTGACAGTTTTTATACCAGCACTGATTTCAGTGGGAAGAAATTAGATTTTCTGCACTGACTTTGCACCAATATTATTTTGAAAGCGTACTCAGGAAGCTTTATAGGTTTTTATCTTCCAAATAAAATTAATAATTTATGGATTAAATGGGTAATAGCTTCAATGTAGACTTCAGAATGTAAAAAAATCCAATCATTCAATAGTTTTTACTGTAATTCAAGGCTGTGTTCATACATATTTTGCCTGCCCCGTAATGTAATGGACACAAAATGTAACAAGTTGTAACATTTTTGCCAAAAGTTTTTAGGTTTGGGGCTCAACATCTTGTTAGATTATTGACCATTTATTACATTTTGGGTTTTATTACTTTTTTTTTTAATTACAATTTGGGTGATTGGCTCTAACATTTTTACCAGCAAAGGAGAGAAAAACACACAGATGCAGCCACACACTTGAACACACTGTCTCAGTTTGATATTTTGTCTCTCCAGTCTAACCCCCCATCCAGCCTTCAGCTGCACTGTGGATGTTTGTCTATCCAGGGAATGAACAAACAAAGACAGCACTGCCACTAAACGCTGGCCATCACTGAGCCTGTGCAGCTCTCAGACACCCCCCCTCCTCCCACCCTCTCAGCAATTCCTTGTTTAAAGGTTGAGGAACCAGCAAATTGGATTTTCACAGCTCAAATCTGTTTAGCATAAACTCTGTGCTACTTCCTATTCATGATGTAATTTGTCTGCCTGGGATTTCAAAGACACACAACTGGGGCAGAGGGTGCTTTTATGGCCCCGAGCTGTGTCCTGGTTCAGGCTTTCTGCAGCACATAAAAGGAGGATTCAGGAAAAAGCAATGAAGACACTCTGCACACTTCATAGTTTATTTCCTTTGTTTAAATTAAAAAAAAAATAAAAAATTATATTTAATTGTCCTAGTGGGAGATTTTTTCATAAAGCTACACACTTTGAAATTACACAACATTCCAGTGTGCTGTTGCTTTATTCATCACTATTTCATTTACCCAGCATTATTGTTCATTCCCTTCTTTTGGTGTGGACTGATAGCTGATTAAAAAGTAGGGACGCACTGGTACCGATACCGGGTGTGTGTACTCTACTCATACTCATAAAGTTGCCACCGATATCACGACACCGATACCACGCGATTTACATGCTTGATGGCAAGGTGGGAAGGGAGGAGTCATGTCAGCAGTGTGGAACTATTTTCAGGTGAATGATACCCCTTTTCCACCGAACGGGTTCCAGTGCTAGTTCGGGGCCAGTTCCTGACTTAGCCCCGGTTTGTTGCGTTTCCAGCGCCGCGAGAACCGGCCCCAGCCGCTAAAACTGGGGCTAAGTCTGGCCCCACTTCCTTGCTGGGCCAGACTTTGCACCGATTAAGCAGCGACTACGCCAGGAGCTGGTGGAGCGACGGTGGAAACACAGCTAGTGATAGTAGAAGAGTAGAGTAATGAAAATACGGTTTTGGCTCTGGATCTCAGTGTAGACTTGTAAAACCAGGAACAGCACTTATATGCACACGATCAGCTCCTCCATTTAAACATTATTACAGTGAGGGTGCTGCTCCGTCATATAATAATTTTTTCACGGACTGAATTGTTCAACAGCAGCTAGCTTGCTAGCGGCCGGTTGTTGGGGAACCAGCTACCTAGGCAGTGACGTACTGACGTTTTACGGAGACGCGGCCCCAACTTGGATCCTTGCCAGTGGAAAAGCAAACTGTTCATAGGAGAAACAGGATCTGAACCAACTAACCACCAGGACTATAACACCAGCATGGACCTAGCATTGGTTCTTGTTTGGTGGAAAAGGAGTATCTTTCTTTTTCCCACTGACTCTTATTTCTCGGGTCTCTGGAGAGTTTACAATGATAAAACTTCCATTTATTAAAAATACAGAGAATAAAAACAAAACTGCAGTTGGTGGAGTCCTGTTGGGAGTTTTACAGATGCTTCTTTGGGAAAAATGCTTTTAGGACTATCTGCAAATTTGTTGTTGTTGCAGTACCGCAAGTGGCCACTTTGACAAATTGGCAGTAAGGCAAAGTGGTGGTAACATATTTAAGTTTTTTTTCCAACAACTACGAAAAAGACGTCCTTGAAAGAAGTTGACAGGACATCTCCAATAATTGCACTGAGCCTGTACAACCATAAAATCCTTCTGTTCATGAAAAGATGTAATAAGCTTGCTTCTCCACTACAACAAACTCATCACAGTTCCTGGAGAACAGCATGTACTGGTGAGAAGCAGCTAACAACAACAACTGCCTGTGAAGTTCCCAAAATACAACAAAATAAAAGTGATAGAACAGACGAATATGATTATTACAATTCAGGTCTTTTGAAAAACACTAAGGCAGGAGGTGCTGCATAGCCCACAGTGAAAAATAAATGTTATAATTTGTGATTCATTCCAAAAAAATTTAGAAAATAAAAGTTTTATAACGATGTGTCAAACAGTAATGATTCAACAATTATAATTATCAGTGCTCAGCCTGCTGTATACAAGCCTGTAGGTAACCATGGTAACAAAGTGGGTGAGCACACTAAATTTGAACCATGTGATGTCACACAAACGACAGTAAAGAGACAGAAAAAAGGACATAAATTAAAGGAGTGACATCCTCTCCGCACTAAGTGCTCACTCATCGCTGCTGCTGTTGTCTTTCTGTTGTCCAAGATGAAAAACTGTTTCATTTAAGTGAGTTGCAAGAAGAGCTGCTGCACATCTACCGATAAGAGATTTGTGACCTTTTCTGTTGCAGCACCACCTTCCCAAATATCAGACAATCCAAATTATAAAAAGACTCCAACTTTCAGACTTGTCCCTAAAGTGTTTCCAAGAGATTGTCTACGAATCAAATAGTTTTTAATCATACAGTTTTGTTCCCATGACTATGAAACATAAAAATAATGCTGTTAATTAATAGTTATGATAACATTTTGAGACTGTGATCACTCTTTGAAGACTGAACCACATCTGCAGTAGTGACATTTTAAAATCCTTAGTACTTAGAAAAATGTAGTTTCCTCTGTGGCTATAAAGAAACACAAAACCAGGAAGTAAACTGAACTTTCTAATCATATTTAGGCAGATGTAATATAAACAGACTTGCAGAAACAATATCTGCTGCAGTTAATATGTAATTGTTTTGCCCTGCGATTTTTTAAAATGCAATTTGTGGAAAAACAAAAAAAAGTGATACATTCATGAGTTAATTTGGGTTAACTAGATGGGTTTGTTGTACACACACAGCTTTAAGCGAACGTCCACTGGTACAGATACTGTATGAATATAATCAGCGTGATTAGATTTCCATTTTGTAAAGTTCATGTTGCTTCTGTTCCCAGAGGCTGAATGAATCCATTTCCATTAAAAAGAAAAAACAAGTGTGACATTTTGAGCACATGAAGAGCTCAGTGTGGAAGTGGGAAAAATGTCACACATCATGCAATCAATCCTGGAGCTGAAAGTACACGTGCAGGAAAATATACAAATCAATATCCTGTATATCGTAATTTCAGCATTGAGACAACGGAGTGTGTAAAGATTAACTCCCATTACTAAACACCAGCTTTGTTTGTAAGAGCATTATCTCATTATTGATGCCGTTCAAATCCCCTGTTGCTGTTGAAAATGATGTAAAATGGATTATAGTTAAATTACTATTGAAGACAAATGATTTAGCCTGGCAGTGGTATGAGATTGAAAAATGTCCTCGAATTTATCTGTTTCCACCAAGAAAAAAAAGCTTTATTTGCATAAATGTATATTTGTAAGTGCTTTACAATGATTTTATTAATTTAATTTAATCAACACATTTATCTCCACATTTGAACCTCATCTTATCCTTTCCCAGTTCATTCCCTATGTTCATGCCCCACTGCAGTTTTGTTGATGAATGTACCGAGCACATAATGAATGGTTGTTGTACAAAACATTATTATTTGATTTATGCAGCCATATAATCATAATGATTCAAGTATTGTAAGTTTCTCTCTTTTTCCAGCTTCTTTCTTGATCTGTCAGGCTTTAATATTTCTCTTGACAGTGTAAAGCAGCTCAGGCTGTAACTGAGCTCAGCCACTCAGGAAGCAGATCAAATTTCAGCTGACAGAAAACATGAGTCTATTTTTAGTGGCTGGACTGGATTTCCTAATCACCTCCAGGACTCCTGAATGAATAATGAATGCTATCTTGTCAGTAGTATCTCATGAACCACAAATAAATAAAAACACAAACAAACTGAGCATTTGAAACATTGGAAGTGGCTCTGAATCACCTCACACTGAGCGCTGATGATGTTTTTTTTATTTTGACGCAGCGATCTGTGACCCCGGTGACCATTAAGCTGAGAGAGGAGGGTGAAGCTGCTGAGTGTCTGATGGAGATAAGGGGAAATGACTGTGGCTGAGAGATGCCATCATTCAGCCTGTCACACCCTGCACTGCCCATATTAATTAGCTTTCATAACTCACGTGCCGATCTGAAAAGTTTCTTCGGGGGAAAAAAATGGACAGGACTTATTGACATTTTAGGAGATCTGCGCACACAAACAGTGATGTCCTCACTGAAATGATGGGAAGTCGTCTATTTTCAGTGTTCATTTTTTCCATCTTTTGTGGAAGATTTATTCTTAAAGTCAAACTGAAATCATTTTTATTCCATATTGTAATAATAAAAATATTGTCACTGTGCTTTTGAAATGTAAATATAAAACATAAGGTCTTACTAAATGTCAGAAATGTCCCTTTTTGTGTCAGCTGGGTAGAGGAGAGTGTGTGACTGCAGCTGGAAAGCAGCCAGTGTTACACATCAGAGACTGAGATTCAAACTGGACTGAAGTCTGTTTACATGCTGTTTAATGTGCTTCAGCTGAGCAGCTTATTACCATCCAGCCTGCAAACACTGCACTTTCCCCCAATGACTGTTTGCTCTGCTGCTCCTTCTACAAGCTGAGGCGTGTTTTCATGTCGTTAAACCATATAATAGTAAATAGCATTCACATCCCTTATGATTACTGGCAAACACTACCAAACAAAATAAATAAATAAAAACCAAATAAATAATACTGTTGCATTATGACAATACAGTTTGCAGCTTTGATTTCACACAAAATCTTATGTCACTTTCAGGTTTTTAATGAATGAAGGATATTTACATAAAGATGCATTTATTCAACATTTTTGAGATTCTGAAATCTATTGATCTCTCTTTAATTTCCAGGTAATTTTCATTACTTGTGTCAAATATCAGGCACATATCTACAGCACATATCAACAGTTTCCTCCTATGAAATGTTTAAAAAAAATCATATTTGTGAAGTGAAAAAAAACTTAAATTCGTTTTTAAAGATTCAGTTTCAGTTATTGTAAGTTCAGTCTAGTTGAGTAATTTTATTAATATATTCGGGAATTTTAAAATATACAGGAACAGTCTAACTTTTTTCGCAGTGTGCTACAGACCTCATTTCCCAGACGTTTCATTCTGTTACATTTCTCCCTGTTATTGTTTCATTACTTTCACTCCGACAAAGATGTCAATTCCACAATATAAATATCAATATTTAATTCAATGATCTACAATTGAATCCATGTCAGGCTGAAAAAAACTACATTTTAAAGTTATGCAATATCCTCCACTTTGGCTTTTTGTGATAAATCCATATTACTGTAGAAGAGTTTGGCAGAAGGATGAGCTTCACTGTAACTGTATTGTCTCAGTACTTTAAAAAAAAAAACTAAGTCAGAGCTTTAAAATTGATAAAGCAAGACACTGACGAACGTTTCTTCATTCAGACAGTTTGAAGATGAAATGAACCCACAGAGTTTTAATCTAAAATGAATGAAATCTGCACAGTTTTAGCAGCAAAATGTTTCATGGTATAAATGTAAATCTCACTCACAAATATGACGATGAGGTCAAGAGCAGCACTGAGCCTTTTGATTGTTATTTGTTTGTGCTGTGACTGTGTGAATGAATATGGAGAAGCTTTTTAACTGAGCCTCTTCTTGTATTTTAAATTTAATGAATCACTTTTTAATAATGAAGTTACTCTTTAAAATTCGTTTACATGAACCAAAGCGGATTCATTCATGTAAAACCATGTATTTGTGCACTCATTACCAATGAATCATAACGAGAATGGACAGTTTGTAATTGCAACTTGATGCATAAACAAAACAATAATCAGCTCACACAAGTATTATCATGATTACTGAGTTACTAACATATTCATAATTTGTTGTGGTGCTTTATTGAACATTTACCCTGGAGTACTTCCTGGTACTTTGCCATTTAACATCCATGCTAACCCTCATCAGTGGTCACATCACATACTTTCTGATGATTATTAAAGGGCTACACTAAAATGTGTGTTTTGCATGTCAAACTCAGGCTGGAGGACTCTGCAAACTTTGTAGTTACGTCTTTAATGAAGCAGAGACACTCGGCTTGGATTGAAAGTTTAAACTGTTTCCAAAACCAAAGCCGAACACATGATGTGTTCCTCATGATCGACGTCAGTTAAATGAGGAACAGAAGGTTTGTACTGACCTTTATTAAACTTTGATGATTAGACCCCAAAGAAAGAGTTTAGATGCTGGTATAGAGGATGGGGGAAGTGAGCAGATGGAAGAGGGAACAGATGGACAGAATTAAAACGAAATTTCAAGAAGGAAAACAAATATACAAGGAAAAGCAACAGAGCAAAAAAACATATTTTTTCCCATTTATATATTTAGTGGTTTTTATAATTACAGCAAAATTCCTAAACAGGCAGATGGACGTTAACCCTACAAAAAAGTAGTGCACAGATAGTTCTGTTTGACTTCAAAACTTTAGTAAATCAACAATTCCAACGTGAATAAAGGGACTGAATGAGTGAAAGTATGTGCACGTTCTCAGATTCACATGTGAAGGAGAAACATCAGTGATGAGTTTTAGATGAAGTGTGTGCATGTATGTACACAGGGAAGCAGATGCAGATGGAGGAGAGGGGCTGCTACAGAGAAACAGCTGGGAGTTAAAGGATCACATGTGTCTGTCTGTGGGCGGATCACAGCTGGATCGATGCTTTACTGTTTGGTTTGGCCACGTTAACAAGAACACCAACACTCCTCGGACTCTAAACATCCGAGTAAAACAAATTATTTCAATGGTTGAATTTCAGTCACTGTGCTGATGGTGATTCATAAAAGCCGACATCATCTCAGAGCCAAGACTGCAACAACTGTCACATGTCTCATCACAACACTGACAAATTCATATTTAAAGGGAGGAATGCAGTGCAGCCTTTTTAGCTTTCACACCGATTAGAGGAGATCACGAGGTCTGGGCTGACTGTGTGTTACACAATCGTAGGTCTAAATAAACACAGTGACACATCAAAGACTGATTGGCTGGAGGAACAGGAGCAGGATGTGGTGATGTCAGAAATCAAGCTGACCACAGCTGCTGTCCTGGACAAACAGAGCAGGCAACAAACAAGGGTTTTCAGACCTACTTTTAAAAGCCTACAGGCTGTGATGGGTCAGTTCAGTGAACTGTTTGTGTGATGAATTTGTAATGAAAGTGGTCAGTTGTTTCTTTTAAAGACTGGGGTACTGTTTCGAGTGTAGATAATGAGTGTGTATAATCAGAAAAATGGCAATAATTTACCTTGAGGGTTGTGTCTGGAAAAACAGCACAGCCACGAGTCAACACACCCCAACACAACAACAGTAACACAAAAACAAATCTAGTCTTGTGTGTTTGTTTTTGAGTGTGGAGTGTGCTCACTGCTGCCCCGTGTGGCCAGTGAATAATTATGCAACATTTGGTCAATTGGATTGGTCAATTAACATCCTAAGACCCTTCTCAAATGAGCGAGACAGTACAGCTAGCTGTGCTCAAATGAAAAAAAACCTCATCACTCAAAGTATTGCTCCACCTATCTTAATGCCCCAATATGATTCCCCCCCGGCAGCTGAAATGAAACATCCATAACATTTTTGTTATGGCACCGACACTGGAAAGTGCATGTATTGAAATAAAACCGTTATTATAAGTTGCAGGTGAAGGTCAGCTGATCTGTTAGCAGTCGATCATGGCACCTGTTAGCTTAAAAATGACGGAGATGCGGGCAGAAGGATAACTTCCACTGTCCATGATTTTATTATTTTTTTCAGTGGATCCTCTAGTTACAACAGGATCGAACTAGCAAAGCAGTTTTATGTTGCTATGTGCGATATTAATTCAGTTTGGAGAAATGATGTCTAGAAAACAAGCCCATGTTGGCTGGCTGACAGGGACTATTTAACATCAGATTTCATGTATTTCCACTGAAACAGAGATAATACTAGCAAAAACACATTTATATTTTGAGAGCGAAATGGCCATGGTATGAATACATTTGGATGATACATTTTATTTTGTTGGTAATAGTTGTATAGTCGCATCATTACACGAGAGGGCACAGCCCATCATGATGGAGGAACTGGGTGCAAGCGCCTCGTTCCTGGACCGCATCACTCATGTGACAATAATAATTATTGGTCTTAATAACTGGTCTTTGCTTGATTCAGAGATACAACATTTTGAAGAAGATAAATGGTGGCATGAGTTTTGAATAAAATGCATATTGAAATTGACGAAACAACCAGTGTGGTCAATGTGGAGGTGCAATACCACTGATGACCATTAGATGCTGGGTCCAAAAAAGTCTGGCTCAATTGACTTAAAATCAAAAATCACGATTTTCTCTAATGAGACCAGCCCTGAACTCCAGCCTCATACACACTGGGAAGCATCCATGGGTTCAAGGGTCAGACCCGCCTCCTTAATCCTCCCTTCATATCCAAATATGGTCACTTCTGGCTCCAAATAACCAACATGGCAACGTTCAAACTCCTGGCTCCTGGAGTCCACGTGACATCACATTAGCTTGGTCCACATGGTTTCATCCTAATCCATGTATAGTCCAAACAGTCCGATGTTTAAGCTTTGACTCGTAGGTACACAGATCACATTTCAGAAACCACCTAAGACGTGTTGTTTTTCTCACATTAGCTCACGTCTTCAGAGGCAGAGACCTCCCCTGCTGCTCTCCTCATAAGACACTGCATCTGCTCCAGTTACAACCTTGAGATGAATGCATGTATGCGGCTCCTACAGGAGGTACTGGAGGATAGGGCCGTTATCATTTTTGGCAGTCCTCCCATGGAAACCCAAAGGCCCTCCTCCATATTCATCAGGGGTGATTATGTGCTGACCTCAGACTGCTGTTAATCCTGAGCTGGAGTTTGCCCACCAGGCAGGTGTCGTGGAGGAGGCTGAGCAAACCTGACAACCCCACCAATTAAATGTCTCTGAGGTGAGAGAGAGGGAGAAGGCTGGGTATTAAACAGACTGCATTCATATCATAGGGACCATCACTATAATTTGTGATAATGATGATTAATACAAATGAGTTTACAAAACACCACAACAATTCATAATTTAATGTAAACAAGATACAGGGGGCAGTGCACAGATTTTCAAAAGATGCTGTAAACAGCAAGCAGAAAAATCAAACAAAATGCAAAAAGGACTGAATTTCATGAATTACATTTATTACAATATTTTCTGAGGGAAATGCAGCGCTTTCCAAATGACAGTTTTCACCAACAGGATATGGAAATGTTGATGACACATTTTATTTGCCGAGTGTTTGCACTTACATCACTTAGTTGAGATTACAACAGATGATTGTTATCTTGGTTAAATAAAGAAAAAGGGAAATAAATTAAACCAGGCTTGTCAATGTCAAGTCTCTCTCAATGACCAATCAGAATGAACAGGGAGGCGGGACTTAGAATATCGACACTCTGACAACAATGGGGGAGGAGAGGCTGATTCTGGCTGTCACTGACAACTTGATGATTTATGATCTAACACTAAAGGGGACCATGATCAATATTAAGAGACTTAAATCTTTTTAGTCCAAAATTAATCCTGAAACAGGCGTCAACCAGATGTCATCACCTCTTGTACCAGTGGGTGGTACTCCCTCAGCTGCCTTCTGGTTTATTTCATGCACTCAAACTCTTCTTATCAAAGGTTTACCCATGCAGATGTTCAGCTGGATTTCTTTCCACCACTTCAGCTAACTGTTCGAGGTAAACTATAGAGACTCAATATTAAGATTATCAACAATTAACAATGAAAGAAAGCTCCAAAAAAGTAAGCGCTCAGGTCTTCCTGCTCCCTGAGGAGTTTTGCTCATTCCTCACTGCCAGCATTGTCTCGGACATCACCTGCTGATAATTTCTGAACTGGCGATGGCAATTACCCTCCTGCTCAGAGGGGGCACCAATAAAAACAGTGCAGCATTTTCCAACTAAAGAGCTAGATACTTCCCCCATGTGATGGTAGAGACCAAAACCAGAGCAAAAAGAGGTAGAGTTGGGATTTACTTCCACTTTGTTGCCAGAAGCATGACTCCAAATGAATGTTGTTCTATATCTATTGGATATACTATCCTGTGTGAACAGCTTTTTAGAATTAAAAGATCATAACCTACAAAACACCAAAGTAAAGACTAAATGAATACCCCGTCTTATCCAAGCTTGACAGACAAAGTTTGGACAGCTGCAAATAATCTGAATTAAACAGCCAGTCCAATGTTTTATTGATCTGTGTGAGACAGACCTGAATATACACTGCAGCTGATTTTCATCTACTTATTTATAATGGGCGTGTTTTGGTCAGTCAGTCAGTCATGGGTCACAGGGGTCCTGGAGCCTATCCCAGCTGTCATCGGACGGGGTACACCCTGGACAGGTTGCCAGCCTATCGCAGGGCTAACACAGAGACAAACCAACATTCACACTCCCACTCACACCTATGGTCCATTTAGACTACTTAATTCACCTAACAAGCATGTCTTTGGACTGTGGGAGGAAACCAGAGCGCCCAGAGAAAACCCACACATGCACAGGGAGGACGTGCAGGCACAAGTGCTAACCATGCAGCCCCTGCATGAAAGCCAAAAAAGTCATTTCAATTTTTTAAATTTTCTCCAGACAGTTGCGAAAAGACTTGAGGTAATGAACTGAATGAGAGAAAGCATTTGAATGACCTCATACTGTGTTCAGTCACTGTTTCTCTGTCTGTCCCAGGTTTCACCACAGCTCTGACAAATTCAGGTTTAGAGGAGTCTTGTCTTTTCACTGTGATTTTGTTCATCATATTTAAAAGATTGAAGCAGCGTGGCCTTTTCACGCTGATTACAGAGCATCGTGTCGGTGTCACATGTGAAGGAGAAACTTGTGACATTTTTAGATTGCAGAAAACCAGAGAAAACCAGGACGTTGTAGGGAGTTGTCAGTGTTTGTGGTCCAATCGCAGTTGGATCAATTCTCTGCTGTTTCAACTGGCCACATTAAAACAAACACTAACACCTAAGTAATGGCCTCTAAATCTCAAAGTTTAGGAGCTGGAGAGCCAGAGGGAACCCTGATTGAAGAGAGCGAAGGATCACTCTGTATCAAACTAACTGCACCATAATTCACGCGTTGCATTATTAAAGCTTCAGCGCTGCTGTTTCACGACAAGATCAATTACGGGCATGTTTTCTCTTGTAGGGGTACAATTAGTGGCGTAACCATGGAAAGTACAATCTGAAAGTTTTATCTTTATGACTGGAAATGTTCATTAGACTGTCACTCAAACTACACAGGCAGGTTGGTTGACCACTAGTCGTAAAAGAAAATATATATAAATGTAAAGTTCTTTTTAAAGCCCTGTCATACATTTAAAGCAGATGTGAAGCTCCATCAAAGTGAGTGACTGTCAGGATAACTCAAAAATATAATTATTTATAAGCGGCCCACAGCCCTGGACTCTGTAGGCTTCACATATTGGTTTTACAAGCCTGAACACAGGTTGTTTTATTGCACTTGTAACATGCCCATAATACACGATGAGAGCTGATTTCTCTGCTGCTCTTGTTGACTAAATTTCCCTCGAGACATGAACTGACATCACAGAGCGCTGGACTGACCGCAAGAGAAAAATAAGCGTGTATTCGTGGTCAAAATTTATGATGGTGAAGCCATAAACACAAGAGTGTCCAAAACAGACCCTGGATTAATCCCAGGTTTAATAGATTTTATAATTTGAGTTCAAATTAAACACACATCAATTGTGTTTAAGCAGTAATCAGAATCTGTAATTTTTCCAACAAGGCATTTGTTGAATGTAATTTTCTTTAGACTTTGAAAAACAGATTTCTCAGTAGGTTTCTAACTAGAACTGATAGAATCACAAGAACAAAGAATAGTAATAAGAGATTTCTATCTGTGCTTCTTATTGTGTGAGCTCTTTTCATGGATTTAAAACCGACTCAACACAAAACTCAATTTTGAAAAAATAATTGTAACAATCATGATTTAGCAACATTGGAAGCAAAATATAATGAGACGTGGTGGGTTTGTCTCATCAAACCATTTAACCTCGGACTTCATAAAACATATTTGGTGAGTTCCTCACTCATACACTTTATATATAAGTGTTGCTGACATTAAACCATATCAACATACACCTTGCAGGACAACTGGCATGAAGTCTGTAAATCTTAACTCAGTCACTCTTCTTGGAAAAGGCTTGAGCATCAAACCTTTACTTCAGTCCAGTTCTGTAACATAAAAAAATGGAGTAAACTTGGTTCACATCAATTTGGTCACATGACACAATCCTGAGTTTCCACTTCTGTCAGTCTAAAACAACTTCTTTCATAACAATGAAATAAGTTCTCAGAAGTGCAAAAAAGTGCAATGCTCCTGTCGGCCACTAGATGCTGGCTTTAAAAAAACCTTAGGCTCCAACTGACTTCAATTCAAAAATCATCATTTTCAATCATGAAATACTCAGTCAACACATGTTTCCCACAAGTCTGGTCTGCAATGGGATCAGACATGAACTCCAGGCTCATCAACACTGGGCGGCGTTAGACCCGCCTACTTACTCCTCCCTTCATGTCCAAATATGGTCACTTCTGGCTCCAAAAAACTACCATAGTTATGTTCAAAGGCCAAAATCCACAAACTAATGGGTGGTGTCATGTTAGCGTTGTCCATTCAATATGTCTATGGTTTTTACTGATTAGAGCTATTTAATTTTATTAATTAGATGTACTAAAAAAAATCAGTTGGTGAACAGACAGAATTTATAGTGGATTTGTGTTTCAATAGTAAAATATTGTTTATGAGGCATAACACCGTAAATATTTTAATAATGTTTTATGTAAAGTGAATACAAAGTATACATCAAGTAGAAAAATGCTGACCCAACGTAAAGAATTTATGCCAAACACTTGTGATGAGTGTTTACATCAAGTAAACAAAGTTTCCATGTTTCTTTGACAGTGCTGGACATTTGTGCTGACCATACACTCTTCTCCAATGTACTGGACTCCTCAAATGTGCACAAACAAACAGTGACATTAGTCTTCCAGAAAATTGTCAGGCTGTTATTATTATTGTTTGAATGGATTCCTGTATGAATGACAAAAAAATTAACATGTCACTCAATTTGAATTTCCGTTTCCACCTTTTTAATAAAGCCAAAAACAAACAAACACAATGCAGACGGGCACATGTTCATATACGACCTGTCATTTCCAGCTGGACAATCATTTCCTGGTGGTTTGTTTTTTGTTCCCATTTTAAATACCAAGGCTGATTTTTTTCCCCTTTGTAATTTATTTCTTTATATTTAAGAACAGTGCTGTTAATTTAAAAATCACCTCCCCTCTGAAACACAGATTCAATAACCTCCAGGGATTCACTGGTCTATCAATGATAATCACTTGTAATTAAAGCTCAGCTGAGTTTCCCAGTTCCTGATTGTGTGCGGTGAAATCTGCCTCCCTCCCTCCCCCTCGTCCGTCCTTCATTCCCAGCCTTTGACTCCAACGCTGGGATTAAATTGCCAGTTTGAAGACACTAAACAACTCAATTAAAACTGCCGGACTGCATCAGCGAATGGCGGGCTGAATTCAGCCGGCTGATTTGCAGCAGGCAGATCCTGTCTGAGATAACGTGCTGAGGAAGACGTGTGTTCTCGGCTTCACGTCCGATTCTTAAGTACCTGTCCGGTTCAATCAGTGTTTGAGGAGTGAATTACAAGGGCAGAGCAGGTCTATGATCTGGAGTTTAAACTCTCTGAAAGTAATGCACGGCTTTTAGGGGCCTTAGAAGGAAAATAATACAATGTTAATACAATATTTTTTATAATATTTATTACTAATTAATAGATTTACAATTTACCTTTGTCAAAATTTTGCTCCTCTGACCTCATTATAATTACATATGAGGCTTTTACTTTCTGTGGTCCCAGACTACTGTGTTGGTAGGCCTCACTACAGGAATACAGCTTCTTTTGAAGATTAGCTGAGGTCTTCAGAGTGCTTTACAAGTTGCTTCTCATTAACCCATTCACACACACACACACACACACAAATGGCTACAGAGCTGCTGGGGTTCAGCGTCTTCCTCAAGGTCATTTCAACATGTGAGATCAAAGCTCTAGTCTTACAATTTGTAGATGACAAACTCCACCATCTAAGCCCCGTCGCCCATGTAGTCACCACTAAAGTCGCATTTTCACTGGTAACGCACCCCCCTGCCTCACTTCACCTCGCCCTGCCTCAGTTTTGGTGCATTTCCACTGGCAAAAAAGTACCTGGACCTTGGTACCTGGTACAACTTTTCGTACTTCCTCTCCTGCAGTTCCAAAAAAAGTACCTGGTCAGGTGGGAGCAGGTACTAAAATCTTATTGGTTGGAATCATCACTGCGTCGTTGCATCATCACTGCGCGGCACGTAATCTGTCCCCACAAACACGCCATTTTAAAATCGTCGGCAAACCATGCAGACGTGTTTCAAACACTTCTGTATTTCGCAGCAGTATGTGGACAAAAATCGTCACCTTGCTGTGAAAAACACTCACAGACCGAAAGTCAAAAACAGCAGTTGTTCCTCCATTGCTTCTTTCCACAGCTGTGTGTCGCATAAAAGATGACGTCACGAACGACGGAGGAGGGACTATCCTCGACAATGTAAATGCAATCGTGGGGGGCCGATCCGGGGCGAGGCGAAGTGAGGAGGTACCAGTGCAAATGCAACTTAAGAGTATGTGGAGAGTTGATGTAGATTTGCAAACAGTGAAATGTTAAATTTAAATGTCCTCAACATAACTGGTTGAATGCAAGTAATGAAAAGACAATAAAGCATGAGGAATAGGTTTAAAGGTGTACTCTAATCCCAGAATCCAGAAATGAACTTTTGTGCCAAGAGTACAATGAAGATCAAGATTAAGATTGAGCATACAAATAACTAAAAGTACTTTGGACCAAGTAATTCACATTTTTACTTTACTTTCTAGATGAAAAATGATCCATAACGTCTATGTCCTGCACCGTGGTTGTGCTCTTAGCCTGCCAGCTCTAAAAGGATCATTAACTTACTCATTAATTAGCTTTAAACATAAACTTCACTTTAAGTTAAGTACCAAGGCTGATTTTTTAAACACAATAATAAAGATAATAAATAGAAAAGCTAGATACACATACACACAGTAATCCTGACACCCTGGTGTGCAACAAGTTACTTTTTGTATTTTAGTGTAATTTCTGAGGTGTTGACATGTAGTGGCAGGAGTTACATTTCATTCAGGCGTGTCTCTTCCTGGGCTCTGGTGTAGTTCTCGCCGCCTTACTGTGACACTTAAATTAATGTTATTAGTTCCACCTGTGCTTTTGCTGCGATGACAAGTGGGAGAGTGTGGCGTGGAAAAAGGCTCATTGTGTTTGGTTTCATGCTTTGTTAAAGGGCCTGTGTCTGTGTGGACAGAGGATTTAGTGTGCCGGAGCCGGTCCTGTACACTAAATGTAAACACCGTCTCTTTCAGTGCGACGCTGAGGTAAATACTTGAAATGTTTGTCTGAGTTTTTAATGTGTGCGTTTCAGTGCTAATTTATTCTGGAGCTTTTATCTTTACCGCGTGTGTTGGAGGTAATTGAGTGAACTCTGACCTTTGCTTTGCAGCCAGTTTTCACTCTCAGCACAGGATCGAGGTTCACACTTTTCACTCCGAGTTTTATTAGTAGAAATGGATTTACTGGTTTATTAGATGCATCTGCTCAACATACTGCAACCCAGTGTAATGGATCTGCAGGGAGTCCTGTCTTAAGCCCGTCATCAGTTTTTATTGACACTCTGGAGAAGGTGTTGATTCAGCTCTGTGATGATTTTCAAAGCCGTCTTTGATCAGCCAAAGTGATTTATTGGATTATATTATTTTGAGTGGGATGTTTTTGATTATTGGCAATTCACATATATGCATTAGAAACATATTTGAACTGTAACAGCTCCTCTGTGAGAAAAACTCCAGCCTAAGCTCCTTTCAAAGACCATCACTTCAATCATATTTGTCTAAAGATGCAGAAAGGATGTAGGCTGCTTCTTTATGAATCAAGTTATGGGAGCAACTCTGCAGATTTAAGAAATGTGTTTTATTATAAGAGTGAGAATTAGGTCTCCATCCCACCACATTTCCAATCTTGCTGTTTTAACCTTCATAATGGATGGAAAGTAAAATACAGCACCAGAGAGTGGAGACAATAACAGGAAAAGTGCTTGAATGTCAGTTTTTCCTGTGAATGAAAGTTCAGTTGGTTTTGTTTGATTTATGTGA
>OOFC01047559.1:89175-107842 GCA_900323345.1 Pseudochromis fuscus
CCCCCACACACACACACACACCCACACACACACAGTGAACAGTATTTGCATGTAACTGACACAAAGCCGAGGTCAGGTCAGGTTAGTTCAGCTGAGGTAACGGTCGACAATGACTAAACACAAGACTAAACACGACAAAGAAGAGAAGTCGTTCTGCAAAACAACCGACTCATTCACCTACTGAAGCCATTCATCATCTATAACTAATACACAGAGTAGCTCCATCACAACCGCTGCTTTAATGAAGTTAGTTCAGTGAGTCCGTCGTGGCAGATATTATATCACTGAAAAGGTTTTTGGAGTTTTGTTTAGTTCAGGAAGAAGACGTTTTGAGTTCAAACTCATTAACTGTGTCATGTTATCTTCATCTGACTGGAAAGTTAAAGGTTTCAACCACATGTTGGGAGAATTTGTGTGTTTAGAGCACAAACATGCTGATGGGGAAGATTCCTCTGAGTCAGTTGTCTTGTAAAGATCTCAGAGGAAACAACAGGCGAGATGTTGCAATTAAAATGTGATTTAGTGAATGCACAGGATTGATAAGAGATAGGAGGCGGGCAGGAGCACGGAGGAGCGTTAGTTAAAAGGAGAATGATGGTGGCAGGTTCAAGGTGAAGGAGAGCAGACTGCTGGATGGCGACAGGTGGTGGTTCAGATGCTGCTGGTTATTCCCGGGAGCGAGGAGTCTGAGGGAAGTACCGGTTGGTGCAGGCAGTGGAGGTAGAGACAACTAGAGCTCAGGTAAAGGTTTGATCTAGCCATGTACCACAAAGGCGACAAGACGATCTGGCAGAGAAGTGCTGGAAACCTGAGACTGCAGGGTGGAAATCCAGTGTTCACCACACACCCAGGAAGCTCCGCCCACAGCACCATGCAGCATCTGAAAGCACAACTGAAGGCTGCACTGCTCGTGGTCAGACCATGACAGTGTAGCTTTCACTTGTATTTACTCATTTATACTGTGTATCTCAGCAAATTTGAAAAGAAAATGCTTAAATATACATATAGATATATGGCAGTTTTATATTAAGACAGCAAAATATTTTTGTTTCCAGCAAATTTAACACATGGTTAAATGTATTTGGTGAGATAATGATTACATAAAAATAATACATTTTTCCCAATTTAATCAACTATTTAAATAAATTCTAAGATTACAAGTATTTTGATTGTATCAGGAATCTCAGCACAGTGAACTCAAAAATGTAAACTTGTAATGTTGTAATCTCTGCAATCACTCCAGTAGTTTGATTTTTTTAATAAGATAAATGTGACTTGTGGTGATGTCAGGTGTTGGACAGGTGTGATGCTGTGGTGGACACACTGAGGTTTCACAGGAGGTTTGTGTGTTTGTCAGACTCATGAAAAGAGTGTTTGTGTAAACTCTACACTAACATTTAGTTTTATGGATGAATTGGGATTTAGAAACACTTTGGGTTTAATCTTTTGTGAACAGATTTTAGTGTGTTTTTGTTGATGTGGATGTGTGTATTGAATCATATCAAACAAGTTATTCATGAAATCATCCATGTTCACAATGCACAGCTCCTTTGGTGTTTCTTATGTCACCACTGAGTCCTCACTACAACTGTCCTGCCCTGCTTCAGAAGTGGCTCCAGACTTTCTCTCCAGAGTTGTGTCTCCTCACAGATAACATCTCATCCTCTGGAGTCAAAACAAACACACAACCAGGGTGAAATCCAAGGTTGGATGAGAGAGGGCTGAGATGCTAATCATCACCACACTACTGTTTCATGGTGTGTGGAGGACGCATCTGCTGTGTGTGTGCGTGTGTGTGTCGTGTCGTTGGACTCGGTGCATGAAAACGTGGCGCCGCAAGACTGGCTGCATGTTGCAGCAGCAGCTGTTATCGTGTTGTTGTGTTTTTTTTCAAGTGGTCCTACATCAGTGTCTCATTATTTTATTTATTTATGTAGATGTGTCTGTTTATCTCTTTTTAATACTGGAGAATAAAAACTTTAGTGAAAGCCAACATAAATGAGTTGAGGAGTGAACAGTGGGAAAAAGATCATTATGGCAAACACTAAAGAAAGACAACAAATTAGTTTAAAAATATTAATTAATTTAATAAAATTTTGTGGAATTTATGTGATCGATTTGTCCACAAAATATTAATAAAAATGCAAAAATTAAAATGAAAGAATACATGGGTACAGATACCTGGGAAATTGTGGCAAAAACACTGTTTTTTTTAAGTGTAAAAGTCTTAAGTCTTTGAACATTGATGTATGTTCATGAGTTGGTCACAGACTTTTAAAAGCCCACATAAATATTATGAAAACTGCAAAAAATAGTGAATAAATTTATATTATTTTAAAGCAAAAATAACATAAAACATTTATTTTGCATTTAATAAATAAAACTGATAAGTTGAAGTTTTAAGTTTAATTTAAATTAAAATTTTCTTTATTACATTAAATCAATTTTAAAAATGTTTTCCAATTGGTAGTAAAGTAAAGTAAAACTTTGGGTTTGTACTTTGACATGAATCTCTTTATTAATATTTGACAGGGATCTTACATAGTTATGAAAATGTTGACAATAAAAACATGTTTTTATGAGTGTAAATAGGGAAATTACACAAGGGCTCATGAAAAATTGAAGTCGCATCAACCTGTAATTATAGAGAATACTCATGAGTTGTTTTTTTTTACCATGGTTATTGGTAATTTTTTTTACTCAATCAACAATAATATCTATGTATTCAGTCACACGTTTTTAACCTTTATCTTCATTTTGTCATTTTCTGGGCTTCACTTTGAGGGAGATGTGATTTCAGTTCCTGCAGTAATTGAACATTTCCAACTCTAAAACCCAGATTTCTGAGCTCTGCTGTGAACTGTACAGTTTCATTTTGACACAGATTTTCCATCAGAGCTGCATTTAGTCTGAAGACGGAGCTTTGTTCACTCCACAGTGTGTGGGAGTCCATTTCCACCACATGTGCTCATGTTTCACTCAGAAGCTGCAGAAAATCAGTCCAAGGTGGCAGATCCTGAAATACTTCATGTTTGTGCATGCTGAGGAATCAAAACTGAAGCTGAGGTGTGTGTACACATCCGTTACTCATTCACTACTGCAACCAGAGCAACTCACTGCACAACAAATGTAGACTTTTACTTTTTTACAGCATTTTCTGATTTGCTTTCAAATGTATTCTCCGTCCGCGCTGCTTCAGCGGTTCAAACAAGGTTTCATGTATTCTCTTTGGGCCTTCACAGTCCGAGGAGGCCTCAGAAATAGAAACAGCAAAGCCTGCAATTATACTATCTGAGGCATTGAAATATGGATCACAGAGATGGGAGAGACCGATTGCAATCTGCATAAATAGACATGAAAGAGTAATGACTCACACGCACCACGCTCATTAGCTTACCAAGGTTTAGTCCTAATGTAACAGAATTTTGAGTGTGTAACACCAAACCTTGGCAGCAAACACTCGATAATATGAACTGATTTCACTTCAGCAGCAGTGTGTTTGGAATAAACACAACAACTGACTACACATAGATAAGAGTGCTGCGTCTGTATTTTTCACATACACCTCGACACTGTGCTTCCATCTTTCTGTTTGTTTTTCCTTTCTTCTACTTCAGACACTCAGTTATCCCGTCAGCTTCATCTCCACTAGAAAAGCCAAAGATGAAAGACTGTGAGGGAGTCAGGATTGTCCGTAACACAACGTCCTGGATGAGTTGGAGAGCCTGTGTCACTGTCACTGTGCATTAAAAACACCACAGGGTACACAAGGCAGAGGAAGAAACCACTCATGGAGGCATCATAAAAGAAAACTCAAGTCAAAATGTGAAGATGCAAACTTCAAATTTTGGCCAAAAGATACAAAGAGAGGCTTTTGATGATGGTGTTTTATGTTTACTCCTCCAAACTTTTCTGTTCAAGGGACCAGAAAAAAGGACCCCCCCAGACGACAACTTCAAGAGAACAGGCTGATAAATGAAACACAATGTGAGTTTAATACATGAGATAACAGAGTGCTGTAAAGTTCAAACAGGATCAGTCCAAAGTGAAGTCCAAAAAGAAACAATAATCCAGTGAAGGGGAGAATATGTGGGAACTGAAGACACACAGGTGGAAAAAACCCACGGTGAAAGAGGGACAAAGGACAGGAGGAGGACACTCTCATTAAATACACATTGGAAAATGAAAGACAGGTGAAACTATTTGGTGCAGGACAGATAATCAAAATTGAAGACAATGCTGAAATGTAAAAATGTGCAATACCAACAATCGGTAATGTGCAGGTGACATCAAAGATCATGTGACTTTTGGTTTGGTAGCCATGTTGGACAGCAAGCATGGATGGCATAGCATGCACGTACTGTCCCGGACTATATCAGTAACAGAGTGAAATAGGTTTTACAGATCAGATGGAAATATTTTGCAGCAATGGTTTTTCATCGGAGAACAGTTGGATGTTCACTTTTATCAGTTCCTGGAGATAGGTCACAGAACAGTGTGTGCACCACTGTTGATATTCATGTTAGAATAAAGAAATGAGAATACCTTCGGATCTTTCACAGAAGAAACAAGATCCCATAAACAACATGAACAACAAATTACTTGTGCTTTGATGACTGACAAGTCATGTTTGATATGTTTATTTGTTTATTTGATTGGGACAGTGCATGTTAATGATCATACATGACATGAGTGTAAACATGCCGGATTATAGCCAAAGGTTAATTTCCATCCGTAGTCCCATATTTTAGGGTCACACAGAGGTACAGTACAGACACTAAAAATACAATAAAAAATGTTATCAAAACCTCACACACAAATTCCTGAAATTACATTCAACGATCACATTTTACACTTAAATCAATAACTTAACTTTTAACATAAGCCCACTTTACAAAATGGTTCCAATCATAATTTGTAAAAACACAATTTCCAGGAATTAATCATCAGTACTAAAATACAGACTAATGAATGCAACTTTGATTTAACCACAACCAGTTTTTTAGTTGGGTTTTAACTGAGTTTTATGATGGATATGTTACTGGAGAGATGACAACGTCCTTCACCCACCCAGCAGCAAAGAAACTGTAAACATCCAGACTTTTCTACACCTTCAGAGACTGGCTCTGTAAAGGGAGGTGCTGACTAAATAGTTGAAAATGTTCATATTACTGTGAATCAGGTTTTGGGTTATAATCGATGAAACCACTGAATTTATGAACATCGATGTCTTAAAGATCAACACCAGTGTCACTGATTCTATCCTGATATCTGGTTTGTGGACGTCAGCGATCACGTATCAGTGATATCAGACAAAGTTATTGAGCTGCTGTCTTAAGATTCACTGTGGCTCACCATGATCGTTGATAATGTGGACGTCCAGATATACTGTCCAATATGAATCAAAACATTTATTCCACAAGTCATTCTGGTTTCATCAGCTGAAATCAACTCTTCTTCTCAGTGATCTGGTGGTCCATCTAAAAAACAAATCATCAGTATGTAGATATTATGCTGCAAAAAGAGGAAGATTTGGGGGCGTGGTTAGTTTGAACTCCAGTCTCATACACATTGGACAGTGACCTCAGGTTCAAGGGTCAGACCCATCTGTTCAGTCTTCCCTTAATATCCAAATATGGTCACATATGGCTCTTCAAAAATAACATGGCAACGTCACATTAGCTTTGTCCAACCAAGTCTATGATAGGAAGTCACAAACAAGGGCAAACAAGAGACAGACAATGGAAGTGGAGACATAAGAATAATGTAAAACTAAGAAACACAGTAAAAATATCAGTGAGCATGACCTGTTCATGTTATATTTGTTTGTTTGTTTATGTTGCTTCTTAAATAATTCAGTCTTCAAAAATCCAACAAATGGAAATAAATGCATCAGAGTAACTTTCTGATCTTTAAACATCCTACTGAAAATCAAACAGTGCTAACTACAGTTTTAAGTTTACTTTGGCAGAAGTTCAGAGTTTTTTTCATTTATTGATTTTACATTTTAACAAAAACACACTAAGGATGCATCCAGTACCTGCAACACATCATTACTATTTTAAAAATAGTAAATCCAAACATTTCCTAATCTCAACATGTGTAGACTCACTTTAATTAGTGAGTAACAGAGGCTGGCAGAAGAAAAATGTCTAATTAATGAATCCTTGGTTTTTAAAAACATCCAACAGGCTATGAAATGTTTTAGTGTAAGATTGAAGGTCAGATCACTTCTTTTTTCTTCTCATTGCTTTTACAATACGGATGTTTTCCCTGTAAAGTCTGGTAACTTCACTACCTGAGATTTTCATGGCTCAGTCACTAAATCTTCTGCCGTCCTTGGACTCCTGACAACCTTTCAAAACCCACCAGATAAACTTCTAAACTGTGTGGAAGTAAACAAGATACTTTTTCTTCCTGAGAAAGTTTCACAGAGTTTTCACTGGACATTGACATTCAGTGTGTCAACCTAGAATAGCTTATTACACCACATTTGAGTGAGGGAATGGAAACTTTAAGACATTTTTGATGGAAAAACAGAAGCGTGTTCACAAGTTTGGAAGGACACAACCTCAGCCAACTGACAGCATCTATTTTTTCTTTACTTCACACCAACTCACACACATACAAAACAGACTGTGACTCCATGCTAGATAAAATCACTTTTTTTTTGTCAAAGTGCAGAAACTCTGCGACAGCCGGGAGATGCAGTGAAGACTTGTTCTGCTGTAGCTGGGAACTTGAGTGCTGAGATAAATCAGTTCCCACTTCATGGAGGGGACTTACTGTGAGTCTGGTGTGCAGTCCTTGTCCAGAAAATACACATAGCGAGGTGCATGGTTTCACATTTTTCAGTGACACAACAGAAAACATTACTTCTGGCCTGTAAGTGTGTGTGGTGCAAACATCCTTTGAGAAATGCTGCATCGTCTCTTGCCGTTGGCCTACTTCTGTCGAAGGGTCTTAAAGAGCAAAGGGGCAGAGCCCACGTCCTGCTCGCTTTCTCTGTCCGGTCTTTTAAGTGTGTCAGAGCAGAAGCAGACCTCCAGGATCCATCCTTTCAGCCTGTAGTGAGTAAGTGAGCAGATCAAACTCGTACCAGCCTGTGGAAGCTCAATGAATTTTCAATACGAAGATGAGTGCTACCTTTAAACTCGAAGCCAAGATCTGGATGGAAAACAACTGAACCTGAAACTTTGCTGTGACAGTAAAGTTGTGATGATACATACATTTTACACTACAGAGGATAGTGCTGCCTCCATGAAGCTGGTCATCAGGCGAAGGAGAAAGTTAACAAAGTAGTCCTCTCCTAAAGGGCAGCTGTGGTTCAGCTGGCAGAGCAGGTCGTTCAAAAATTGTAAGGTTGGTGGTTCAATCTCTGGCCTCGGCTGTCCACATGTCAAAGTGTCTTTGAGCAAGACACTGAACCCAAAGTGGCTCCCGATGTTAGCTAGCACCGTGCGTGGTCGCTCTGTTTGCATTGGTGTGTGAATGGGTAAATTGGGACTTTGCGACCTGTTAATACAAGATTGATTAATAAGAAAGGAAAAGTAGCTACTATTATACTATGGTAAATGGAGAGCATTTATATGGCACTTTCTTGACCTTAGGTAGGTCCCAAAGTGATTTACGAAGCACTTTATTCACCCATTCACACACACCAATGGCTACCAAGCTGCCATACAAGGCACTAGCCACCACTGGTATCAACTTAGGGTTCAGGGTCGAGGAGCCGGGGATCGAACCCACAACCTTATGATTCATAGGCGACCCGCTCTACCACCCGAGCCACAGCCGCCCCACACTCAGCTGATAATTTATTAGGTACACCTGTTCTATTGCTTGTCAACAGAAATAGTTAATCAGCCAATCACATGGCAGCAACTCAGTCCATTTCAGCAGGGAGATGTGGTCAAGACGACTTGCTGAAGGTCACACTGAGCATCAGAATGAGGAAGAAAATAGGTCTAAGTGACTTTGAACATAACATGGTTGTTGGTACCAGGCAGGCAGGTCTGAGTATTTCAAAAACTGTTGATCTACTGCAACCATATCAACCATCTCTAGGGTTGACAGAGAACGGTCCAAAAAAGGGGAAATATCCAGTGAGTGGACCACACTGGGTACCACTCCTGTTGGCTGAGAACAAGAAACTGAGGCTACAGTTCACATGAGTTCACCAAAACTGGATAGTGGAGGATTGGAGAAACATTGCCTGGTCCGATGAGTTTCAATTTCAACTGTGACATTCAAACAGCAGGTTCTGAAACAACATGAAAGCATGGATCCATCCTGCCTGGTATCAGCGGTTCAGGCTGGTGGTGGTGTGATGTATGGGGGATATTTTCCTGGCACACTTTGGGCTCCTTGGGAAAGCTGCGGTGTTTAAATGATGCTCAGTTTGTGGTGTAACATGAGATTTGCATCATGGATGTTCAGCAACTGTGTGTACAACAAAACCACAAGTTTGGGTCAGTTGTCGTCAGTCTGGTTTCACACCAGTTACGGTTCTTGACCAGAAAATAAGAAAACATCAGCTGAAACACACAAATACATCCTTTCACCCACTGACTTTTCTACTTGTGAAGGAGCCACCTTTTGAAGTTTCCAGCAGGTGAGTATTTTATTTGCAACAGATACTAAAAATATTCTGGAGCCGACCTGCCATGTTTGCTGTGAAGGAGAAGTCATCAAAGCAGACTGGGTGAAATAAAAAATAAAATTCATTGAAAAGCTTGAAGTGGTAAGAAAAGATGCTGCAAAGTTCTGGCAGGTTAAGTCCAAAAAATAAATTCCACAACAATGATCAAACAAAAGAAAAAATAATCCAAAGGAATAAAAAAAGTGAAGTGAAACTGAAACTCAGGGAAAAGCCTCAGACACACAGGAGACTGGTAACAAGACACAGGAGGAACTTATCATGATGGAACAGATGATCAGTAAAAGCAAAACTCGACATGACACATGAGGGAAGTCATCTTACCAAATATAAAGGGAAGTGACAAAGAAGCTAAAAAACGACAAGCGACTTCTAAAGCTACAAGGATTCATGGAAGCACAGTTTCCATATAATCATAGTTTCATCATCCAGACTCTTTCTACAAACACATCATCAGTTATCTGAGTGTATTTGGTTATTTCTTGGTTTGTGCTTGGTCACCTCGTACTTCTGTGTTTCTTGGTTTTCCTGCTCCTCCCATGGTTCTCTGTCTATGTGTTGTTACTTCCTGTTTTATTTTGTAAAGTTACTTGTCTCTTCACCCTATGTCTGTGTAGGCGAAGACAAGAGGAAGACACACTGTCTGTCCATTTACCTCCCAGTTTGTCTCCTCTGTTCTCTGTCCTCCTGTCCATGTCTCCATGCCCTCGCTCAGGACTGGCCTGTGGTATCGGCCAGGGGTCTGCAATCCTGGTCCTAGCTGCAATCCTGCATGTTTTAGATGTTTTCTTGTTCCAGTACACCTGATTCAAATGACCAGGATCATTAGCAGGCTTCTGGCTTCATGATGATGAGCTGATCATTTCAATCAGGTGTGTTGGAAGAGGGAAACATCTAAAACCTGCAGGATTGCAGCTCTCTAGGACCAAGGTTGCAGACCCCTGGTATAGACCATATAGACGATCTCTCAGGGCCACCAGTGCCTTTTGTTTGACTTCTGAGAATTTTTTTCTTAGTAAAGTTTTTTGATTTAATTTATCGGTTGTGTGTCTGTATTTGGGTCCTGTTCCTGCTTTACATACACCAAACTGTGGATTTTTTTAATTGTGGAAACAGGAAGGTTTTTATTCCTTCTCAGATGAAGACTGAGAGATGGACATCCAGAGCTCTGACGAGTTCACATTGAATTCAGAATTTTTTTTCCCATATTTTTTTTTTTTAGAAAAATAGCATAGATTAGAGAAAGTGCATAACCACAATCATTATCTTGAATAAGAAACCACCTTTTAGGTGTTTGATGTTTCATCATTGTCCTTTTGCAGCATCTGTCCCAGAAATAACAACACATGTATACACGCCTACTCTTTGACAATCCACCTGTTATATTATCTTAATATTTCCATGTATATTAAAAAGAAAATAAGGGAAAAAATCTGTACTATGAACAGAACCAATTGAATAAATTCTGGATTGTTTTGTGTAGGCTGTATTAAATGCCAGACTAAAAATGGGTGAAATGTTTTAGATGATTACTTTTTAGATTGTCGTCCATCTCTCTACATCTGAGTGTTAATATCTGTTTCTAAGATGCCATAAAATTACAGGTTTCTTTTCCACAGTGTAGTATGACTATGTGTTCATTCAAAAACAAAACACCCCCCAAAAAACCTTCGGTACAAATCAAAACTGGTCCATGGGAAATGAGACGTATATTAAATTTAAAAACAGACATGTAGAAAACATCTCATTTCCACAGAAACAGATCTGATTACATACAAGTGTGGTTCTCTGGGCAGTCTGATTAACACTGTCCTGGTAGTGCTGCATTAGCCATTTCCACTCATTATATAACTGTATTATGTAAATAAATAGCTGCTGGTGTGATGATGTGTTTGCTCAGCGGGCCTGACTGAATGACGAGGCCCCCACTCCCACACTCGTTCACTGGATGAGATGTTTTGTCAGTTATTGTAACAAATCATTATGAGTTGTGGGAGTTTTGTGCATCGTCGTCATTCATTCTCTCTGAGGCTTTCTGATACTTATTTTTTTGTTTCCCTGGTGTTTTACAAACACACACAACCCTGTCCATTGTGAAAGCTGGCATCGGTTTGACTGGAGGTGAAAGAAAGAAGGAGTGGGAGCGAAGCAGCAGCAGCAGCAGAGTTTTCTCCCAGTTTGCTGTGTAAGGCCCGGGTGAAAACCTAATTACTTGTGTCTGTGGGAGATGGACGCCTTTGGCTCGTCAGCAGAGAGCAGCCGGAGATTTAGGGGCTTCGACGGCGCTCTGCGGCACGGCTGCAAGGCATTCTGGGAAAGCTGCACCTGTCAGAGGACCACTGACAGCTTGTCCTGCTCTTGTTATACAGCCATGCGTGATCCCTCCCATTAGCAGGCCAATGACACAGTTGACTTGCTGTCTGCAGGAGGGTGAGGGGGCCAGAGGGGGGAGGGGGGGAGGCTCTTTACCAGCCATGATGCTTCTGTTTGGTGCATTAAAGCTGTCGCTGCGACCTGGTTTACACTGCCAACAAGATCATTTAAAGCTGCAGCGCTAATTTTAACATAAATATGTGTTGGTGTAGTGTAGTGTAGTGACAACAACCTGCAGATCCCCTGAGATTTATGGAGCATTAGAGCATCTTATTTACCACTTTGGATGCTTTACAGTCATGTGCGTTAACTCTAGGGGGAATGACCAGCAGCTGGGGGTCAGCCCCTTTGCCTCCCTCTGCCAATCACTGTAAGATATAATTGGCAATATTCCCGTTGTTGGCGGAGGGCTGACTGATCGACAGGTGGAATCGCTGTCACCCTGTTTACATCAGCCATGTAGCATTAGCATTAGCAGAAGCACCATGGGCCCATTCCAGTTCACTCCTTAGCCCTTAGCCCTTATCCCTACCCCTCCAATTTGCGCATTCACATAAAGGGGTGTCCCGATTCTTGATGAGTCGATGGGGTAGGGCTGTCTGGTGCTCGAAACTGAGATTTTCTAGTAGCACACTACCAACAGAGGGGTATAAGAAATTTCCCATAATTTTGTGCGAGTCACTGGCAACATGGAGGCAGATGCTGCAGTGGTGGTGAAAGGAACATATATAACTTATAATAATCATTCAATCATCAGTTTAAGGCTGTTTATAGACCGCTGGTTTATGACATAGCAAAAAACGTGCAAGTTGTGGTGAGTGTGTCTGTTGAGGTTATTCACATTAGCATCGTTTTTAACGTAACATTCATGTGTCCTGTTATACCCATCAACAATGTAACATGTCTGCTGCTTGATAATCTGAGTTTGTCCCCCACAGGACTCCAGCTGCTGAAGACATAGTGAATTGTTTGTTGTCACTAAAGTTGTCGCATCTGTATAGCAACATCGACAATCAAGATAACAGATCTCGGAGGGTTGTCCCATTTCGTAGGGGGATATTTCAGCCTCTACCTATTGCAACTCCATCTCAAGGGGCAGGGGTAAATATCAGAAATGGGATTGGGCCCATAGCAGCCATTACATGAGTGACATTAAGTGAGTTAAACAACGTGGGTGGACGAGTGGATCATTCCTGCCACTGCTACTAAAGCCAGGCACGAATCCAGAGGGAGCAGAAGGACAGTCCTGGGTCCAGGAGCTGCTGAGTTTATCTCTGGGAGAGTTTAAAGCTTAAAGTTAATGTACTATTAACTGGAGCTGGATTTTACTGGTTTTACTTTTCTTGTCACATTTTAGTTTCATCACGTACCTTGTCAACTTGGTAACTGGGATGTGGTTTCTTGGCCAAGACGTTTTTTTGTTTGTTTGTTTTTTATATCTCCAGAGACTTCCTGGTTCAAAAAACCCTGACTTGCATCTTTCACACAGTCAGAAAAAGGAGCCCAGGTAAATCCTAAAGTCTCACTCTTTGATCCACCAATAGTTGGTTCATCATGCATTGTTGTACCCATTGTTTCTATTTAAAAAAAGATGGTAGCAACAGAGGACCAGTAGGAGGTTGTGAAAGGTTGTGTCTCTGAGCCAGGAAGAAGAAGGAAACGGTAGCTCCAACCTAAAAGTTATCAGCGCTATGGCAACAATTCATAACTTTATCACATCACACACATGCAGGATGATGATGTCCACAACCTGAGACAGTCTGGTGTAAATCACACATGGATCTTGCCTTTGTGTAGGTTTGCGGCCTCTGAGTGCTTTCCAGTTAATAATGCAAATACCTCTCCACTCTGCAGCAAGCCCACAGGCCTGGTTACCATAAACTGAAAGACGTCAACAAACAAGCCATTAATTTTTCCCTCATAATGTCTTAAAACAACATTTGGATGTTGTTGCATGAAGACTGTTATTTATCAGGGATCATCTGCTTCATATTGAAACAGACAATTGTGGATGGAAAGAGTACACAGCTTCATTGTTGTTGTTGTTATTATTGATATTACCACCAGTGGAGGTAGTTCTTACATCATAATCATGTATAAAGATGTTTTGTTGCATTGTCATTCTGAGTGTTCAGGATCTGACACCTGTGACCTATGAAGTAAAGTTACAAAAGTGACTGGTTTGAATCCCCTGGAGTGAATCAGATCAGGATAAATCAGTGAGTAACTTTCCTCTGCCCAGATGCCCTTCAGCAAACCATTACCCACTAACAGCTCCAGCGGAGCGGCTCAGTATCCGGCAGCAGAAGGCTCTGCTCCGGCCTGCTGTGTTTTCTATGAGCTCTCCGTCTCCCTGCAGCTACTCTGACAGGCCATTTCTGTAAACAGGGATTTCTTTGTTAAGTTGCACGCTTTAATAAATGTCTGAAAAAATATCGATTTACGTCTCCCGCCGGCTCCTCTCCTCTCGCTCAGGGCGCCATCGGCCATCTGCATCGTGCTTAGAAAAGTTGCCTACGTACCACAGCTGTGTGAGTGCGGCGCATTAGTTTTAGTCAGATTTTACTGTGAGCTGTTAGGACTTGAAGGTGGTGACGATGTTATCTGGAAATCCACGACTCAAACGACATGATTGTACAGACAGAAGGAGGCTGTTTTTAACACAAAGACAGCTGATTTCAGAGACACCACGGGTCACCCACCGCTCTGTTTGTTGTGACAGCACAGACCACTGTACGTCTGTGGGTTGTTTCATTGTAATGTGTGTTGATGTAGGTGGCCTTGACTAAATTAAAAAAAGTTTTTCTGTTCATTTTCCTCCTTTTTTTTCCCCTTTAGATCAAACAAAGTGACATCTCTCTCTAATTCTTATCCAGCAGTTGCTCATGCTCTCCCACCAACATACTTGACATTCTCAGACAAACCTCCCTGCTTCAAATAATGGAGGTCACACACACACACACACACACACACACACAGACATTTACATATGAAGCATCACGTCATGTTAGCTAGTGATATATCTCTGGTTCTTTGTATGTGTCTGAAACCATGTTTTGCTGGATGCTCAGTAGAAAACAATGATACTGGATTTTTCTGTTTATTTTTGTGTTTTTGAAGAATTTAATAAAACAGATTTTAAATGTGTGTTTGCACATCTACTATAAAATACCAATAAAAACATGTAACTTTAAAATCCTAAAAAAAAAAATACATTTATTGAAAGAAATTTTTGCTTCATTCACATAAAAAAGTATTTCAAAATACATTAAAAGGTGCATTTATATTTATTTGAGTTGATAAATAAAACTGAATAAAATCTTGCACAGATTTTGTTGTTAATTAACAAATACCTTGCATAACATATAGTGAATAAATGAATTGTTTTTACATGGTGCAGATATCTGTCATGAAACTTTATAAAGCCACAAATTACACACATATATCAAATTAAAGCTGAAACTGTATTTAATTATAGAAACTTGTGTTATATGATTGTGTAATTTAGAAGTGGAGAAAAATTTGTGGAGCCATCATATTACAGGTTTAAAACGTACAACCCAAGATTTTAATTATTACTTTTAAAACACATTTAGATGTAGCTCCAAGATCCATCACAGAAACGTTGACCCCTCCTGAGCCACCTCACGTCCTCAGGTCCTCGGGCAGGACACTTCTGACCGCTCTGAAGTCACAGCTTAAATCCAGAGGTGACCGGGCACCTTCACTTTGGGACGACCTGCCTGAGGAGATAAGACTCAGAATAATTTTATAGACCTGCCTTCATGTGATGTCGTCTTTTTATTCTTGTGTTGCTTCATTCTTTTAACATTTATATATATTTATTGATGTCTTTCCATATCTTGTGATGTTATACATAAAAATCCTTCTTTTGACACTATTCTCTCAGATTATTCTGCTTTTGATGTTGTTTTGCACTTTATCCACTTTATCATGATAAATACTGATGCTGTTACTTTAAAGAGGCTGACATGTGGACACCTGAGGCCACAGTTTCCTCTCCTCATCAACACAGTTTCATAGTCTGATCAGCATCTCATTAACCATAGAAGTGTTGGTGCTCTGTAATGTGTTTCAAACTGTTTTTCAGTGTCTTGTACTTCTTCAAGTGAGTGAAGGTTTTATCCTGTAGTCTGAGACTTTCACCAGCTTTAGATTTCTGCATTTTCTCAGTCATAAAGAGACTCTGGACACTATCTTTCCATCTCTCTTCTTCTTCTTCTCTTTGTTTGTTCGCAGCTTGCAGAAGCACAGATTGCGACACGGTGATCCCTCGTACTGTAGCGCTGACGTCTTTTGCCTCTTCAGCTGCACTGAAACAATGGAGTCCTTATGAGTCGTCACACATACTTCTCATGCCGCTGAGACGTGGTGGAGTGCTTGCAAAATGTTTTTGTGTATCGGTCGTCAGTAGTGGTGGTGGTGGAGGACTCCTACAGTCAGATGACCTCTCACTGTGCTCTCATGTGACAAAGTGTTGCTAAACAGTAACAACCATGAATTCAACAGAAGGAGAGCGATTTCAAAACATCTTCCACGGATCCCATTTCCCTACCTTCATAAATCCATAATGTAAACACAAAGATGTTGTGGATGAGATTCTCTTTGGAAGAACAACTTTATGAATAATTGTCTTTTGACTCTGGTTAACACTTCTGTCTTTTTCAGCTGTTTTCATACATGTATAATCAAGTAAACATTGTGACCCAAAAATGTCAAGCAAAAAATAAAGTGCTGTTAAGAAAAGGTCACTGCAAACCTATTACAGTGTATACACCCTGAAAAATGTTGAAATGGGTCAATATGGTACTAACCACATGCCAGGTTTATTTAACCCAGTAATATCAGCTGTTTTAGGGTAAAGACCACAACATGTTGGCCATATAGAATAAAATGTTTGCTATAAATAATAACACACTGGGTAAAAACTACAAAATGTTAAGAAAAAATACAAAAAGTTGGGTTAAAAATAAGAAAAAAACTAGAAAATATTGTCTGAAACTCATGTTAAACTTACGTAATAAAATGTCAGGTAAAAATAATAAAATAATGAATAAAAACTGCAAAATGTTGGGCAAAAACAATCATCTATCTGGGTTAAAATAATTTAAGAAAAAAAATTAAGAATGTTTTAGCATCAGTTAATTGGTATTATATATTTTTATTTGTTGTATTGATGAATTAAACATCAAAATATTAAAATGGGCACAATTTAAACCATTTAGTGCTCTATCATATTTTCTCAGATTACAATATAAACAATTTATTTACAATCATTTTTTGTACAAATATAAACAAACTCAAACTGAATAAAGTAGTTTAACTTAAATATAATACATATACACATTTTGTGACTATTAATTAAATAAAATTCTATTTCCTAAATTAAATTCATATTGAATTAAAATTCTAAACTAATATATTTGTGTATCTGTCCCATCTGTAAAATGACAGTTAAAGTCACAGCTATGTAAAACTTTTTTTGTAAAACTTTTGCTCATTAAACAACTGGTTGCCTGAATACTTTCTGATTAAATTTGTGATGGATTGAGAAACAGTTTTGCCACAAATAATTATTGCCGTGTTTAATTTCAGAAAATAAAGTGTTTTTTTAAGCCACATTTATTATGGTGTGTTGTACGTGACACACGGAGCAAAAATCCCATTTGCAATAGAGATGAGTCACTCAGCTAATTAAAGCAGAGCTCCAGCTGACTTCCCAATAAAGAGGTGATGAAATCGCTATGCATATAACAGAATAATAAAAACCTGTGATTCTTCAACACTCCCGCTTGACAATGGTTCCTCGCTGTGGAGGCGTCGAGTACGTGGGAGGTGGTGGTTTGAAAGAGCAAATCCCCAAATGGATTATTCATTCTCAAATGTATGATAATCCATTTTGTACGAAAAGTGATTTGTCAATGAATTAAAATCACATTTTGTACTTTTTGGTAATTTAATGTTCAGTGCTGCTGGTTCATGTGTGGATGGAGGTGTCACATATACACCTTTCTAATGGACTGCAACTAATGGATTTGGGTTTTTTTGTGTTTAATTCACTGCCACAGTTACAGTAACTGCAACTGTACTCATCTTGATTTATTTCTTTATTTTAGTTCAAAGCTAAATAGACCACTGACAGTCTTATTACCATCTCCCTGCAGAAGTGCAAACTAATTAAAGAAAAAAAGAAAAAAATGAGCCCTCTTCATTTTGTAATGTTTCATGCACGACTGAGTGTTTCTTTGTTTTATCTTATTGTGTAAAATCACTTGCGCTGAGATGTAAAATGTGTGGCAGGTGAATAGTTGTACACAGCAAATAAGTTCCACTACTTCCTAATATCAAAGGTTCCTCAATGATAAAATATAGTTCAAATGTATGACAAGAAATAACATGGCAGAAGGGTACTGATCATAGACTATAGGTACAAATGGACAAAGCTCACCTGTTAGTTTGTGGACACGAGTTTGGTATTTGAAGCAGGAAGTGACCATATTTGGATATGCTGGCAGGAGTGAGGGGGCGGGTCTAATCCTTAAACACGAAGCCGCTGACTCGACTTCAACACTGCTCTGATTGGAGACCAGCTCTAACCACGCCCCCTAAATCTTCCACTTTTTGAAGACTAAATCTACTTAATGATCAAATGATTTTCAGATGGACCACCAGAGAAGAAGAGCTGACTTTAGCTGATGACATCAGAATGACTTGTGGGAAAAAAGTATTGACTGAGTATTTCATGATTAAAATGACCATCTTTGAATTGAAGTCAATTGGAGATTTTTGGAGCCAGCCTCCAGTGGCCATTGGGAGTATTGCATTTTTTGGCACTTTCACATTGACTTAATTTTTATCCTCACTTGCCTCTTACATACACATTCTATACACAGTCCATGTAGTGATACAGTGATTTTTATTCTAAAAGAAAAACAGATTAATTAGCAATTTACGATAATCAAAGTATTATTGAGGAAGTCGTGAAATAAAGAGTGACGACATGAAGTTAACTCAAAGTTACAGTACACAAACCTCAGTCAAGGCTTAATCCGACTGAACTGATGCTATGAAATGAACAGTGACGCCCCCTTGTGGTGGAATAACAACACTATTTTATTAAAAGATTTGGGCCATTATAACGCTGTGTTCACACCAAACACAAAGCAACTTCGCCACATGCAAATATTCGCCTTAACAGCCAATGGGAGTACTCCTCCTGGAAACTACAACGACCGCCACTTCTGTCATCAACAATGAACGAGATCACAAGTGTTACCTGTTGTGGAAGTCATAAGAGTCATGAAGCTCTGGACAGCAACAAAAAGCTCCTTGTGACATCGTTAAAACTTTTTCTCTGCATTCACTTATTATTATGTAATGTTGCCACATGGTGTGAACAGAGCTGAACAGATTTTCTGTAATGTTGTATGAAATGGTAATGTTGTATGAATCAGAACCAAAAAAAGACACTGAAGCTGAGATGAAGTGTCACGACTTGAGAAACCTCTCATCGAATCGATCTCATCTTCTCATTCAGAAGTTTTTTATGATGAGCGACTGGAGTAGTATCACAGCTTCATCATTGCCTCCCCCTCCCCCTCCCCCTCCCGCCCT
>OOFC01047559.1:107862-136264 GCA_900323345.1 Pseudochromis fuscus
CCCTGTCTGCTCTGATATAAGGTTCACAGGCCATATGCCCCGCTCTCACTTCCTGCACAAACACACACACTTTACATACTCAACACACACAGAGTGCACATCCACACTCACACACACACATATCATACACATCACCCACAGGTCTCCAGAATACATCAGCAGATGGTGTGAGGAACATGGCAGCTTCTGACTCCTGACAGCTCCACGCGTCTGACTTCCTGTGTTTTCCATTTGTGTTTCAAGCTTTTACGTCATAGTAGATTCACATGAGTTCACACTGTGGAGCCATGTTTAGACTCTCCTAAATTATCCTTCATTTAATAAAATATCACAGAGAGAATATAAAATATGAAATGAAAGAAAAACCAAGTAATTCATGGAAATATGCTTGGAATATATTCACCTAAAATTTCCACATTTCCGCTTTGAACAGGATTTGTAGGCGGGACAAAACATTTGGAGGAATTTGATTGGACCACTGAAACACAATGAACCCCATAGGTAGCTAGCTAACATGACTAGATAATGTTATTATTACGTACTGCAGCGTCTCTCCAAAGAGAAGCTGCTACATGTGCTGCACTTTCTTTGTTATTCATCCAACCGACACTGGAAACAAACCTGCTGAACAAAATCCACCAGCTCCTATTTGTTTATTGTAACCTAGCAACCGAAATGAATCAATGTTCAGTGACAGAGTAGCAAGATTTTCTATTTGTCAACTCCATTACTCCCTAAAAAATGTTGGGTTGTTTTAACCCAGAACTGACTCAGTATTAGACTACCTATGTTGGGTTAATTTGACCCAATAAAACAGTCTGTTTTTACTGTGCATTGGGCAAAAACCCATGAAATGTTGGGTAAAGACAGTAACAGACAAAATGCTGGAAAATGTCAGGTAAAATCCACATAATGTTGGAAAAAAGCTACAAAATGTCCAGTTAAAACAGCCCATCTACTTGGGTTAAATTAACCAAGCATATAGTTAGTCCCATATTAACCTAGGTCTGAGTAACACCAACACAAAAATATGTAAAATTAACAGAAAAAGTTATTCTGCAGTTGAAACTTAAATTGTCCAACTTATAGATATAGACATAAACTAAAGTTTTGATCCACTGCTTGAGGGGGAGGGAACTGTACAAACACTCCCCCTAACATTGCTCAGCAGCACCCCTAGTGGCCACAAACAACAGAGGGCACCTTCAATGTGCAATAGTTGTAAACTTGCAATAACAAAATGAATACCTTGTTTAATTTGGCCTTATATCACTGAGATACAAACACAAAACTTTGCATATTTATACAACATTTAAAATTCCAGCTTCAAAATATTTTGATGTATTTATCAGAGGAACCACACTACAGCCTGACATTAACCTTTTCCCCTGACGTTGATGATTCTCAGTCCTTATTCTTGCTGAACCTATAATGAAAAACATCCATCACTTGAATTCATAGCTCGCCTGGCATTTTTTCAGCACTTCCACCGCTCAACATTCACACAGGCTCTGCCATCTGGGCACTCTGTGAGCTCTCTTCAGTTCAGCTCGAGGGAAGCTTTTCTCTCCTCTAACAAGAAGCAGCTTTTTCACAATTTAACGAGAAGCAATCTTTATATAAGAAGTGGCTCAATGCCGCTGTGTATCCACCACACAAAATGCCAGTGTTGGTGGTTGGTGCCACTGTCCGAGAGAAAATAAACATGTGATAGAAAAGCCCCTGCAGACACTGCTGTATCTCTGAAAGCAGCATTGTTGTTTCAGACTGTACACAGAGAAAAAGGCATTGTACCAGACCCAGATGGGTAAAATGTAAATGGCTGTGTTGAGCTACACTAGTGCCCCACATTCAGCGTGATTCTTAGAAATATACTTCAGACAATAGTGAATGGGCTTAACATGCAGGCAGTGCCAACATGTAGTAAGATTTCATTTTATCATGGAGGCATGCTCTAAATGAAGGATGCATCAAACTGCATGATCCTGAGTTTCTGAAAACAAAAACATGCACAGATGACTCAAAACTGTATCATTTTTATACCAGCTGGAAATGAAATAACTGAAATGAACTTTATTGACAAACCCACAGAAAATATTATTTTTTAACTTGCATCTTTCAGTTGATTGTTCTGGTTTTAAGGCTTCTTTGCTGCAGCAGAGCAAACAAACTAATCAACGCAGTTAAAGAGGACATATTATATTTATTTCCAGCTTTATATTTATAGCCTTGGCCTCCTCTTGAGTAGTTTTGTACACAGTGCATTCAGAGAGTATTCAGACCCCTTTCCATTTTTATATACTTGTTATGTTGCAGCCTTATGCTGAAATGATTTCAATTTGAAATTAATTTTCAAATTCATTTTTCCTCAGTAATCTACACTCAGCACTCCATAATGACAGCAGAAACACAGAGTTATAAGTCAATGTGCAAATTTATTAAAAAAGGAAAACTGAAATATCACATGAACATATTCAGTGTTAAGACCATTTGCTTTGACACTAACTCAGGTGATGTCCAATTCTCTTGATCGTCTTTGAGATGTTTCTACACCATGAAAGGAGTCCTCCTGTGTTAGATTCAGTTGGTTGGACACGATTTAGAAAAGCACACATGTGCGTGTATAAGACCTCACAGCTGACAATGTATATCAGAGCAACAACCAGGCCATGAGGTCAAAGGACCTGCACGAAGAGCTCAGAGACTGGATGATGGTGATGAGGCACAGATCTGGGCAAGGTTACAAAAAAATCTGCTGCAGTTAATATACCCAAGAACACAATAACCTCTATAATCCTTAAATAGAAGAAGTTTGGGATGACCAGGACTGATGACCAGGACTGTACAAGAACTGGCTGCCCGGTCAAACTAAGCAATCGGGGGAGAAGAGCCTTGGTGAGAGAGATGACCAAAAACCCAATGAACCCCTCTGGCTGATCTCCAGAGATCCTGTGTGGAGGAATGAGAAAGGTCCAGAAGGACAACCATCACTGCAGCCCTCCACAGATCTGAGCTTTATGGCAGAGGACGCCTCTCCTCAGTGTAAAACACATGACAGCCATCTGAGAGTTCACAAAGAAACACCTAAGGACTCCCGGCCTGTGAGAAACAACCTTCTCTGGTCTGATGAAACTGAATCAATGTCAATGACTTCAATCTTTAAGTGGTATGTTTGGAGGAAACCAGGTACCTCTCATCACCTGCCTAATACCATCCCAACAGTGAAGCATGGTGGTGGCAGCATCATGCTGTGGGGGTGTTTCTCAACTGCAGGGACTGGGAGACTGGTCAGAGTTGAAGGAAAGATTAAAACAAAGCAAAGAGAGATCCTGGATGAAAACCTTGCCCAGAGTCTTCAGGACCTCAAAGATTCAACTTTTGACATGACAGTGGCTCCAAACACAGTGAAACAAAACAGGAGTGGGTTAGGAACCACTCTGTGAATGTTCTTGAGTGGCCCAGAGTCCTGACTTAAACCCCATTGAACATCTCTGGAGAGACCTGGAAATGGTTGTCCACCAACATTCCCCATCCAGCCTGACAGAGCTGGAGAGGATCTGTAGAAAATCTCCAAATCCAGGTTAGAGTAAATGGAGGACATTTTTATAGAGCTTTCTTTACCTAAGCTAGGTCCCAAAGCACAACACAAATCTCACCCATTCACACAGCAATAGCTACTGAGCTGGCATACAAGGAGCTAGCTACCATTGGGAGCAACTTAGGGTTCAATGTCTTGTCCAAGGACACTTTGACATGCTGGGGATTGAATCCACAACTTTACGATTCATCTGCGACCTGCTCTACCACCAGTTGCCCTAATTTGTGGCATCATTCCCAAGAAGACCTGAGGCTGTATTAACAGTGAAGGGTTCTTCATCTCAGTGCTGAGCAAAGGGTCTGAATACTTATGTTCATGTGACGTTCTGTGTTTGTACTGTCATGACAGTGTACTGAGTGTAGATTGATGAGGTAAACAATGAATTGAAGTGATTTGGGGATTCTTCAGTGACGTCACTGAGGAGCAGATTATTTACAATCTCTAAATCTCTAAGTACAAAATCCAGACTGCCACCAAATTTTGAGCAACTATTTTTAAAGCTGATTGTCTCTGTGTCTCCAAAATAATAATAATGATAATAACAAAAACAAAAATCCACACATGCAGCTTTGGAGACAACTGGACCATCAAAACCAAAAGAAAGAAATAAAGAAGGAGACAATGCTGCTGGTTTCTTTGAGCCGTAAACACTCCCACTCTTTTCTTTTTTCACCACTGAACTAAAACTGCAACATTTACAGAAACTTTGTTGGGTTGTATTTGGGTAAAAAAAAAAAAAAAAAAAAAGTCACACTTTGTATAAAAGCTGTGTGTGGGAGGCTGTGGGCTCGTGTCGTACCACAACAGTGTCTGCTGTGTGCTTTCTGCCTCGTCCCTATTCATTATATTTCTGCCGTCCCGACGCACCAACAACAATGGAGGAAGACAGGCTTTAAAAAAAAGAAAAGCCTTCCCTTTCCCCTCTAAAATCATCAACAATGTCAGTTCACATGCTTTTAAATCTGTGTCATTTTTCGGGGGCCTGCGTCGGAATAACAGCACTTGGCTATAAAAGGCCCATAATGGCAAAGAAGGGGGAAAAAAGTTAATGTCAATATACCCTGACTGGATAGCATTCCTACAAAACACAACCATTTCCAGCACCTGCTACAGCGCAGAGCCCACTTTAGGCAATAATTGCATATTGGTTGTGGAGGGGACGGAAGTGGCACGCTGTGAATCGCCACCTTTAAAGAGGTTGACAGAGCAATCTTCTCTGAAATGCATTGGAGGAGTGAGCGCTGGAGCAGAGACGGGGGAGGGAGGAGGAGGAGGAGGAGGAGAACAGCTTGCGAATGTTCAGATCATTTGTATATTTCTCGAGGCATTAAGTCCCTGTTGTCTTCATATTGTGCTTCCAGGTTACATTTAGTGAAACTGCTCCTGTTTTCTCATTACTGCTTCATAACAACCAGGCTGCGTTTGTATTCAATCCGTCCTTCAGGATGGATCTTGGGATTTAAAGATACATGGAGCAAGATCTTATAAAAAGAAAAATGGCTAAATGTGTCTGCATCCCTCACAATGTGGAGATGCCAGAGAGTGAACGCATCATCAGAAAGCAAGAAAATACCTGGAGTCTGGATCAGAGCTGAGATCTTTAATCCTGCTTTAGTGGGAGCTTCTCAGACTTGGTGAACATGAGATTTTAATAAAATGTTGTGGTACAAGTGAAGATGCAAACCTCTGAATGCTGCTCATTTAAACTCATTATGGAGCATCATTCATCTCAACACTTTATATCTGTGAGTGGTATTTTTTACTTATTTATTTAACAAAGTCAAGACAGACAAATATGAAGTTTTTTTGGTTGTTTGCTTCCTTCAGATTTCATTTTTTTAAAAACAAAAAAAAAAACATCCCAATAAAATAATCATGTTCTGATTTTGGACACACTCACATACAATACTCAACAATTATGTACCAAGTTGCTGTTTCTTTGACAGTGAGGTTAACTTTAATTGAAGTACTTTTTACTGCACTGTAAAAACAATCTGTAATTTTTAAGTTTTTTTTTTTCAAGTTTGTTTCACAGATTTTTTGTACAAGCTTCAAATGCACAACAAAATCATTTAAAATGTAGAGTGAACTTAGACATTGAGTTACAGTTTAAAATACATTTACAAGTTTGCCGTCATTTTACACATTTTAGTGTTTGATTTATTCCTTGAAGCCATTATTGTAATTTTACACAGATTTGTTGTTCTTTTTAAAGTAACAGATAATTTTGATAATTACATTTTCTTTTAATGTCCAATAAAACAGTTTAATAAATGTGTTTTTTATCTGCTCCATTGTTTTAACATGTGTAAATATCCTTTATTAAATATTAAAAAGCTAAAAATAGAGAGAAAAACTGAATGAAATCAACTAAATATTCAGTAACAACAATAAAACAGTGGATATAAAAACCTCATCTTACTATGTTACATTAACCCAGCATGTAGTTAGTCCAAATATTTACTCCGTTTACACATTTTTTTAGTGTGTACTTTATAAATTGGTTATTTTCTGGGTTTAATTTTTTGCTTTTTTGGCCACAGATGCCTGAAAAAACATTTACATTTTTTTAATGTTTGATTTTCAGTGTATTTTTTTTAATTCATTTACTTCTGGACCATTACTACAACCACTGTGTATTACTTCAGTGCAACAGTGATACTCGTACTGCTGTCTCCACAGTGCCAGAACAAAAGGTAACTGTGTGTCAGCAGGGGGTTCACAGAGGCTATTTTATTAGGAAACATTGGTTCATGTTTTAATGAGTTTCTCTGTAACCTCCTGACAACACTGTCACAGCTCATTGCTGGGTCACAACACACATGACTTTCCTCTTTGTGTAATTGGAATAAAATAGTTCAGGTCTTTCTGTTCACACTCATGTTACATTTGCATTTTAAACATACAGCTCAGTCCTTTGTGAGACTTGAAATAAAACCCAAATCCCAGTGATCAGTCGGTGGTAAACTGCTGCTATCAGAGCGAAATTACAAAAATAAAAGAAAAAGAGTTGAAGAGAGAAAGTGGAGCAAACTTTTGGATTGATTTTCATTTCACATTCCACCTCACACACTCCTCCTACAGTGTGTGGGGCTTTTTGTTTAAATATTTCAGGACTAATGAAACAGATTTTGGTTTTCACACAGTGAGACGACAGTTTTCATCGTCCCTGACCGGCCCGAGAAGAAAGAAGCCCTTATTTAATCCAACTTTTTTTCACTGCAGTCACTGTTTATGATGCATTTTATGGCTTCTATACACTTATTCATTTATGAGAAGTTTTACTGCATGTGACTTCAGCTGCGCCCCCCACCGCCTCCCTCTCATAGGTTTGTGCAGGTCCACTCCGGCTGCAGGGCATCGGTCATTAAGTCACCAAATTAGTCCATGTGGAAGAGGGAGAAGAAAAGTTAAGAGCTCTGTGCTCAGAGTGCCGTGACCTCTGAACCCGTTGGCCGGTGCACAGTCGAGTGAGTGTGACCGTGTGTGACAGCCCGGGCCGAGGCAGAGAATGCACGAAGTCTGCCGGTACCTCGGATAATTGAGCCATTTGTTGCAAGGTCACCGCAGAGTGAAACCCCCGAAACCTTTTGCCACTAACAGCCGTGACCAAAGCAACAGAGTCCGGGAGGTTCAGAGCATGTGTCTGAAAACAGTGGCTCGCACTGGACTTCAGAGCAGAGACCTGCACAGGGAGACGCACAACTTTGTTTGACATCTTTTTTGTCCTAAGGTAGTAGAACAGATATTTGTACTGCCTTTTGATTCAGCGCATTTCTCTGATTTGTTTTATTGATTTAAAGATTTTCTTTCTGTACAGACAAAAACATTTTGGGGTTGTTTTAACCAGAACTCAGTCAGTACTGGACTACATGCTGGGTTAATTTAACCCAGTAGGATGGGTTGTTTTTAGCATGGGTTTATACCATATGATGTTGTTGCAAATAATAAAATATTGGGTGAAAACCACAAAATGGTTTGAATAATAAAATATTTGGGCCAAAAAAAAACAACACAGAATGTTGGCTAAAAATAATAAAACATCAACAAAAACACAAAATACTAGCTCAGAAGTATGAAATACTGGGTGAAAACCCACAAAATACTGAGTGCAAATAATTAAATATTGTGTTAAAAAACAAACAGAAAATGTGGTGTAAAAACAACTAAATCTTGCTAAACGTACTAAAATATTGGTAAAAACCACAAAATACTGGATTAAAAACATAAAATGTTACTGGGTTAAACAAACCCAGCATGAAGTTAGTCCAATTAAAAACTGTTGAATGGCAGTAGTTCATTTCTATTTTTTTATATTAAAAGAAGTTTAGAGTCAAATTTTTTCTATCTAAACTTTTTATTTATTGGCTGTTTAATTGAAACCATTAAAATTGTAATTGTTTACTTTTTGAAGTATATTTTGTAAATTACAGGAAGTCACCCGATCTATCTATCTATCTATCTATCTATCTATCTATCTATCTATCTATCTATCTATCTATCTATCTATCTATCTATCTATCTATCTTATATTTATGTTTCTTTAAAACTTAAAATTTCTTTTCAACCTATAATGGCCTTTAACTGAATTTAAGTATGTCGACATCAAGCAGATGTCTTCTGTCTCTAATCTGCTTTCTTCTCTTCAAGGATTTTTACAACTTCCTTCAAACAAGGAAACCGGTGCTGGTAACAAGTTGACAGAAAAAGAAATAGATAAGATTCAAAAAATGACTTGATGAATGAAAGGAAACATGAAATGAAAAATATATTACTTTCAATTATCAGAATGACTTAACGTACTGATGCTATCATCCTGTGTGGGTATTTACCAGACCAGCCTGTGTCCCTCAGAGGAAGGAGGTGTAAAGAGGACGACCTGGTGAAACCTGGCTGTAATTGTCTTTACGGCCTCAGCAAACACAAGCTGCAGTTTGAGCTGACAGTGTGTGTCCTTTAAACAACCAGGACCACGGCCATAAAATCCACCCGGCGGAGCTCCTCTCTAAACACCCGAGGAAACGCTGAGGCGAGGTCAACAAATCCCAGACGACAAAAAAGAAGAAAGTTTCATTTGTTTCACCAAATCCTGTTTAATGAGGCATTTTTTCCACCAATCGTCACAAAGCAGCCAGTTCAGTGTGTTACAGCAGAGTCTGTTTGCAATTAAAGACACAAACAACCAATCCCGGAGCACTGGTCACAGTTTTTGGTTGAGGTTGTGATGGAAAAACAACACAAACAAGCTGTTCAACAATGCCACTGCTTTTTAAAATGCTGTTGTATGTTTGATTTTTTATGTTTCTTTTGGTTTCCACAGTCGGGAGGTGGGAGCTGTCTCCTGTGCTGTGTTTGCAACCATGAAAGCGGACATATTTAGTCTCTGCAGGAGACAGTGGTGGACACTTTGGACGGATCCACAACAAGCACATGAAGAAAGCAGCAGGAGAAATGACACATGGTGGTTCTTAGTCTAAACCAGGACTGTCCAAATCATTTCAGTTCAGGGGCCACATACGGCCCAGTTTGATCTGAGTGGGTCAGACCAGTAAAATTGTGCAATCACATAATGAAAATGTTTATATTTAATGAAGCAACACTTTATCAACCTGTCCAATTTCAAAAATATCATGCCTCAGTTTATCAATTACACATGTGCATTACAACTTACAGATCCCAGTTCATCTACAAACATTTAGTCACAGGTACCTGGAAGTGGAAAATATAGTATTTCACTTTATGATCAAAACAATGTGTTAAGGTCTAGAAATTATTATAAAGTACATATATTTCCATCTGTGTGTTAATCCTGACCACCTGAACTGACTCACCACACAATACCAACTACAGTGGGAGCTATTAAAGTAAAGTTATCCCCCTGCCTTGTAAATGTATAAAATGTATACATCAAAGATGTGGTAAACTGCAGTTAAAGTCTTCTATGTCATTTTCACACTTTGAAAATTCATCCTGTGGGCCCGCTCAGTCCCTCTGGTAGGCCTGCTTTGGCCTGTGGGCCGTATGTTTGACACCGCTGGTCTAAACCTTCATGGTGGTTGTGTCTTTGTTTCCTCAGCCTGCTTTTCTTCATCAGCAAGGAGATTTTCCTCATCTTTTATTTTTCTATTATTCTTGTGATGTCCTGGCATGGCTGCAACAAAAGCAGCAGACAAATTGGTCTTTTATGATAATGAAAGCAGAAGTGAACTCACTGACATAAGCACTGATGCAGAGACCCACAGCTCTGAGAAAACTCTCCAGCTACCACCAAACTTTCTACACTTTAAACACAGGCTGACCGAGACATTTGGATTTGGATGTTTCCTGTTACATCTGAAAGGAAAAACATATTATTCTCAAAGAGGCTCAAGCAGCATGACTCCACTAAACAATGGTGAAATTGTATTTAGTGTATTTTAGTTTATAATGGCATACTGTAAAATCAGCTGGACTGCCAATAAAACACTGTAGAAGAGCATCAGATATTCAAGATTCTGTGTCATTTTTAGTGTTTAAATGTTTCATGGAGGATAAACAATGAAAAAACAATAAAACTGATCAGAATCCGATTCTGTTCATAACTTTTTTGGACAGAATTTCTAGGTGCAGCCAGGGTGTTGATGGGGACCGGTTTGGTGACCTCAGGATCAGGTCACTGCTTTTTGCAGATGATGTGGTCCTGTTGGCTTCATCAGCCCGTGACCTTCAGCTCTCACTGGATTGGTTCACAGCCACGATCTGAGGCCATGGTTCTCAGCTGGAAAAGGGTGGAGCGCCCTCTCTGGATTGGGGAAGAGATCCTGCCCCAAGTGGAGGAGTTCAAGTACCTCAGGGTCTTGTTCACGAGTGAGGGAAGGATGAAGCGTGAGATCAACAAGCAGATTGGTGCAACATCTGCAGTAATGTGGACACAGATCCGTCATGGTGAAGAGGGAGTTGAGCCGAAAAGGCAAAGCTCTCGATTTACCGGTCGATGACCTATGGCTACAAGCTTTGGGTAGTGACCAAAAGAACAAGGTACAAGCGGCTGAAATGAGCTTCCTTTGTAGGGTGGCTGGGCAGGGTGAGCCCTCCGGGAGGAGCTCGGAGTAGAGACTCTGTTCCTCCATGTTGAGAAGAGTCAGATGAGGTGGATCGGGCATCTAATTAGGATGCCTCCTGGACACATCCCTGGTGAGGTGTTCAGGGTACGTCCCAGGCCCCGGGGAAGACCCAGGACATGCTGGAGAGACTATGTCTCTTGACTGCCCTGGGAACGCCTCTTGATCCCCCAGGAAGAGCTGGATGAAGTGACCGGGGACAGGGAAGTCTGGGCTTCTGCTGCCCCCGCGACCCGACCAGCACAAGCAGTGGAGGATGGATGGATGAAACACTAAAACCCATTTATTCCCATGTCTATACATCTATATCTATATCTACAGTACAGGCCAAAAGTTTGGACACACCTTCTCATTCAATGTTTTTTCTTTATTTTAATGACTATTTACATTGTAGATTTTTACTGAAGGCATCAAAACTATGAATGAACACATGTGGAGTTATGTACTTAACTAAAAAAGGTGAAATAGTTTCTTCAAAATAGCCACCGTTTGGTCTGATTACTACTTTGCAAACTCTGCATTTTCTCCATGAACTTCAAGAGGTCGTCACCTGAAATAGTTTCCACTTCACAGCTGTGACTTATCAGGTTAATTAGTGGAATTTCTTGCTTTATCAATGGGGTTGGGACCATCAGTTGTGTTGTGCAGAAGTCAGGTTAAGTCCTATTGGACAACTGTTAAAATACATATTGTGGCGAGAACCAATCAGCTAACTAAAGAAAAACAAGTGACCATCATTATTTTACTCTAAAATTTAGATAGTCATGAAAATAAAGACAACACATTGAATGAGAAGGTGTGTCAAACTTTTGGCCTGTACTGTATATGTAATTATACAAGATATTTCTCAATTAACAAACAAAAATGGATGTGAAATTTTGTTTTAATCTATCTATCTATCTATCTATCTATCTATCTATCTATCTATCTATCTATCTATCTATCTATCTATCTATCTCTTAAGTACAGGAAAATAAAGTCAAGTAAACAAAACAAATCCACAAGAATTACACTTCTGTATTCAGTGTAGTTGGAAGTAGGCTGGAACTAAGAGCTCTGACGTACATTAAAGCAGAAGTTGCATCTCTGTGGTATCATCTCCCTGTGCACACAAAGAAAACTGACATCTTCATCTCACCGAGCTCTCACCAGGTCAAACCTCTGTGCTGCTGAGTAAAAGGCTTTTGAAATAAAAACATTTTATTCTCTGTATTCAGGAAACAGGAGGAAAAAAAAAAGAGGAATGACGCCTGTAACTTGTTCGGTTGTGCTGGTTATGTAACAGAAACACAACCGGATGATATTTTTAAACTCAGTCCTGTGCAGAGGTAGACGAACAAACATCACACACACACACACACACACACACACACATCTTCAGCAGATTTGTCATTAATGATGCAAAAAATTTGTACGAGCTGTTTTACAATGTTCACAAGTCGATTTCCACGTCCTAGATTTCTGGGGGTTGACATTTGGATGCCTCTTGCTGTTGTTTTAGAATCAATTATTCAGAGGGGTCATGAATTTACAATGAGGGGATTGTGTCAAATTTTAAAACTGTATTGAAACTGTAGTAAAATCATTACCTCACAGCAGCTGGGTCCATCGAGCCAATGAAGATGGACGCACCATCATTCATTACGTATTTGTTGGTTTACTTCAGCGTCTGTTCACGTTAGGGGGCGTATATGGCGCAGAATTTTTTATCTTTTTTCCTGTCAACATGGATAACATTGTAAGGCTGTGACCTCTCCCATGTGAGGTGCCCTGAGATGACCTTGTTCTGATTTGGTGCTATATCAAATCAAACTCAAATCCATCAAATAATTAGTCTTGTAGTACTCAAGATCGGTCATGAGTCCACTTTTTAAGGGTCTTGGTCTCGTCTCGGAATCAAAGGCGTTTTAACTCGGTCTTGTCTCGGTTACTGAGACAGGGTGGGCTCTGGTTTTTTGATCAAGAGCAGTCAAGACCCGGACCAGCACCACTGTGATAAGTGAGAAAAGTAGAATGTAGCTGCTGCCTTCATGGTGTCATGTGGTCTTTGTGACACCAGGAGTGACATACCTCCTGACCACAGTGGATGAAGACGACTGGAGACGATAGGAAAATGAGTTTTTGCTGCTGTTGCATTTAAGTTAAAGCAAACTTAATTCAAAAATACTGGTCATTTGGTTCTGGTTTGTTGCGTTTTTCTTTGATATATTCAGTCTTGGTCTTGTCTTTGTCTCAACTTCCAGATTTCTTGGTCTTGTCTTGGTCTCGATGCTCTCTAGTCTTGATAATGTCTTGGTCTCTTTTGGTACGGTCTTGACTACAATACTACAAATAATCAAAGATATTAAAATTTAACATGATGCTCCTAGAATTGCTGGTGAAGGAGGCGTTGATCCATGAGGCAAAGCTCACGGTTTACCAGTCGATCCACCCTCACCTATGGTCATGAAGTCTTGGTGATGACTGAAAGAAAAAAGCTGCAGATACAAGAAATGCCTTTGCTGGGTGGTGGCCTCAATCTGGAGGAGCTCGGAGTAGAGTCACTGCTCCTCCACACTGAGAGGAGCTGGTTGAGGTGGATTTGATCAGCATGCCCCCTGGTCGCCTCTCATTGGAGGATTACCAGGCATGTCCAGCTGGGCGGAGACACTAAGGTCAGCCCAGGACCCGCTGGAGGGATTGTATCTCCCAGTTGTCCTTGGACATTGCAAAAAATATTGGCAAAAGCACCTAAAAGATCAAAAGTCTGAGAAAACAAAATCCTGCATTATAAAGCTAATACTGTCCATTATAATCATCAGTCACAGTTTACAGACTGACCTCTTGTTCAACTCCTCTGTTTACTTCAGCTGTGTCCTTAAATTCCCTTTTTAATGAGGATTTCTCCCCATGTTGTAGTCGCACTCACTTCTGGTTTTACCTTCAAGCAAAACTAAACTGCTCATGTCTCTTGTATTTTGTTGTAGTGATGTTACCAACTTTAGATCACAGCCATTATTTTGGAGAGCACAAGGTCATTATACATAATTAAGGTTATTAAAAGTATGCTGTACAAACCAGGATTCATCCCTCAGGGTATAAACCAATACTCTTTTTTTTGTGATTGCTTTTCATTTGAACTCTTTCTAATTAAAATAATCTCTGTAACTGCAACTGTGATGTGAATGTCCATAAGAAAATGTCAGATGTCTCCTGATTTGTGTACCTGACAAACTCGGTAGCTAGAAGAAGTGGAGGTATTGCAGACAATGACGGAGAAGGAAACAGCCTGGAGGCACACGAGGGCGGGAGGGGGGGGATGTCTTTGCTTTAATGCAGTCCACACATGAGCTTGGATGTTGTGGTGCCACTATTTCTTTGTCTCACACACACACACCTGCACACACAAACACACACACAGGCCCGCAGATTGTCTCTGGAGACATGAATATTTCAGGGAGTTGTTGTTAGTTTCAGTCTGCTGAGCTGGACGAGCTCGTAGTGAAAGAGCAAACACCAGTTCCAAGAGTCGAGGGACACGAGTTCATGACCCACATGAATGAAGTAAAGTCAATAAAAGCGATCTGCTCTAATGGTTTTATGTTTTCTAGAATCGAGAGGAAGTCTTTTCTTGTGGAAGTCGAAATTAAAAAAGAAATTGTTTGAAGACATCAGACCAGGTTGGTTTGCTCAGCTTCTCTCGAGTGTGGATGGTTCTCAGATCTGTTTCAGTTGGATCTTTGACTCTCCATCAAATCCATTATTACATACCAGTGTCTTGTTTTTCAAAATCAAAGCTGACCTACTATGCTCATTTAAAGCTTTATATTTATCGTCTTGGCCTCTTAGAATCAAATCAACTAGAATAGAAAGTAGTGTTGCATTGCTGTTTAAAAAAGTTCATACTTAGCTTATAATAGCAATTTATTTAGTCCCTCATTTCATCCAAAACAAGCTGTTTTAAGCCCACTTTCTTCTGATTGGCTAACGTCAGGGAGAGTGACAGGAGGCGGAGCCTGACTCTCCAACAGGTGACTGTAAACAAAGTAACTTTATTGACTGGAAATTCAAACTTTTCCAACCAGTGTGAACATGTCTGAGTCTGAGTCTGATCCACAATCTGAAACAGCATCAACATTCACCACCAGAAAGATCCCAGCAGGACGTCTGTGTTCGCTAAGTATTACACCTGTTGGCAGTTTATTGTGAAACATAACACTGGTTTCAGCATTTTAATCTCAAGCCGTATTTAAAATATTTTATAATTTCTATGTATGTCCATATTAATTTGTGCACATGTGGGAAATGCTGGAAAATATTGACTGAAGTGTAAAATGTTGCTGTCAGACCATACCAACGTAAGGTAATATAGCTGGTGAAATGTTAATGACTGACAGTATCTCTGTGCACCAACGGTTATTAATATGCTGTAGCACATGAAATAAATTCATCCTACAATATTGGAGGAGCTGTTCAGTTACTAAGACAACCATAATTCAATCAGCTATAGAAACAGAGAGTTTCCATCAGTCTGAGCTCTGTCCTCACTAAGATTACTGCAACATCACTTCACCTCATGATCTAAAGCTTTGGACATTAGTACTATGGACATCCAACATCTGTAATTAGAACTGAAAGCATGGAAATGCATGATAGGTCCACTTTCATGCAAAATTCATTTATTTTAAAATTAGTGCTACACCAGCTCCTTCCTGTTTTTCTAGTGATTTCCATTTATAATGCTAAAACTGTATTGACTGAGTGAATCTGAATTAAAGTGGAACGACTTGTCACTAACTGCCACACATTTTAAGTAAAATTGGATTTTAAGCATCAGTATGAGCTTGAAGGATGTAAGATGGACTTTGCCAGTCATAAAGTGTCTTAAACTATTTTGGAAAAGACTCAAAATGTGACATTTTAATTTCTTCTTAGCAGACATATCACATTTTCCTCCCCAAATAAACACCTAAATATGCTTCTGAACTACTGACATATTTATCGCTGCGTCTCTCTGATCTGACGGAGGAAAAAGAAAAAGAAAAAAAAAGCCGGGCTGCAAAACACAACATAATTTTCCTGCTTTCAGATGCCGTGCAGCTCTGTAGCCTCGAAACTGCCAAGTGAGCTCCCTCATTTTCCGAGGGGTCACTCATCTGAATCACTCAGTTTGCCTGTCAACTGTTTGTGTGTGAGCCGGAGGACACTGAGCAGGGAAGACTTGTCCAAACTGACAAGGGGGAAAAAAAATCTCTATTTACTCCAAAGAGCTCAGGGCTCTGCAGTCGTAATGGGGAGGCAACTTTTTCTGAAAACTGACACGAGAGAAAAACACAAACACACACAAAAAGATACATTACGTGATAGAGTCGTCATCTGACAGGGAAAACTGGTCTAATAAAAACATCTGGAGGAACGCAACAGTAACAAGACTCAGAGGCTGAAAGTGACAAATTATGTGGTAAATGTTCTGTGCATGTGACAAAATAAGATGCATGATGTTTGTTTTCTGTACATGGTAACGGGGAAAAACACAGAAAAAGCAAGTGCAATCAACATTTGCTCAAAAAACAGTTTTCGAGGATGAATTTGTTCATATAAATTCTTATTGTTTAAAATATTATCTGCTTAATCCTATTCTCATAAAAAAGACATATTATACAGTCATTGTGTTTCAGCACACACAAAACAACAAGACATTATTATGATGATGTTTATCAGGTATAATGTTTATCATGTTCATTAAATGTTGTTAGTTTAATGATGGGACTATATTTTTAAAAAATCTATAATTCATCTTTAGCGGAGCTTCAAATCTAATCCCTGCACTTTTAAAATTTAAAATCAGAATAACATAAAAACTTTGTGTTCACTTGACATACTCCACACATCTCATTTGAGCCAACAATAACTACCAAAAAGCACTTAGCACATATTTGTAATGACTAAAAAAGCAAAAAAATGTCTTTTAAAAAAGTATTTTCTTACAGAATAAAATGCATCTTTCTGAGGTCACATGATCACATGAGTACAAGATCAGCAGTTAAAGCAACTGTTATAATTTTCTGTCTTGTCACAACAAATTATTTCAAGTGTATAATTTAATAAACACTAGTAAAAGCTGTAATTATATGCACTGAAAACACAAACGATTATTGTGAAACTTCTGATCACATGAGTATCATGTGAAACAGTTCATTCAAAAGTGCTGAAGGTCATTTGTTTCCAAAAGACTTTACAGTCGAGTGAGTTTACAGTGATGGAAATCCAACTAGTCCAGTTATTATGAGTCATTGTTTATGGAGGACATTTTTATGGCATCCAAGAGTAATTAAGATGTTTAGTCAGAACTACAAATATCTCTTTGAAATTCTCTTCACTTCACTTGTAAACTTCTATTTAACTTCTGACAGGTGTCCAAGGAGTAAAATGTGTTCTCAGATTAAACCAGACACTTCATGAATTTATAATAACAAAAAGCCTCCATTTTAAGTTTGAAGATTACATTTGGAACGACTATAATTCTCTTTAATATGAAAGCTCAGAAAATCCAAAATCCAATCATTAATGTTTCAGTGGATGAATTTTTATACATAAATCCCCATTTTCACTCACTGACACTTGTCCGGCTCTGCATCTAAGATTGTTTTGTATCAAAGACGAGCATAGGATCGATTCTGATCAAAGTTTAAACACAGCGGCTGCACCGGTGGGCTTTTTTTCTTCATTTAAAGAAAATAAAATTTTAAGCACTGTGATTTGAGCAAGATTGATTTTTACAGTAAGTTTTCTTGCCAGGTGATGTACAAAGGCTTGTGTTTAAGGGGAGCTAAACGGCGCTTTATGAATGGTGTGTGTGCCACCACGAGTCATTTCAATGAAATATTATTCTATAAAGAAATGGACTCACTAATCTGCTGCGAATGCTACCAAGGTACATGCCAGGTTTAATCTGTTTTTGCACAGCTTATCATCGTTCACCGTAACCGAAATTGATCATGCATCCCAATTATTTCTGCACTTTGTGACTCATGTGCTCACACACACACACATGCACACACACGGCAACCGAACTCTTAGAGTGCCAGCGTTGCCCCATCCTGTGATTGCAAATTAGCGCTTACGGGCCTGTAGCTTCGGGTTCCATGATTGCCAATTATGTTTTACTCAGCCTCTATTCAGAGACTGAGTGAAGTGCCGTTGCATGAGTTATCACGGTCAGCATCCTCATTGTTCATTATTGCCACATTATAATTCTGGGTGGTGAAATATTGATTTTGCTTGTCAGTGTGTAGAAATTATGCCCATAAATATTACGCAGTATTTGTTCTGCGGTGACGTGTTCGGACATTTTGAAAAGAGGTGGCTGAATTTTTCATTTTTTTTTTTATTTTTTTAAAGGGCTAACCCCCCTGCCCCCCCTCCTCCGGGTTGTACCATCTACTCACCTCTTTCTAGCGTCACTCACACCATAGAGGATGAATGACACACACACTCAGCTCTTATCTGTATGCGCGCACACACACACACACACACACACAGCTTCACATGTTGTGTTGGAGGGTGGATTTACTGAAATATTTTACCAGTGCTGTAATGTTACTGGTATTCTTTTAATACTATTGTTTAACATCTGCTGAATCTGCTGAATCTTTATTATATTTTATTATTATGAATCAAACCACATTGAAACATATATGAATGGCCTGTGTGCACAAGGAAGAATCACATGTTTTCAGTATGAATGGTGCTGCTCAGCGTCCTTATAGGTGAAAACTGGTGAACACTGGAAACACCACTGTGCTCATCAATCAAGAATAAGGCGGGACTTACATTGTGGCTGTCACTAAAAGCCCTGCTATCTTAGGAGCCATTTGCTTTCTTTATTTTAACATTTTTCCCAAAGTAAACCACAAACACTCAACATAATAAAGCAACGTGGGAAGCTTATAAGAAGTTTTTATGGCCTCAAGGAAAACACTATGAAAATAAAGTGAAGGTCTCCAGCTGCCTGTGGCCTTGAATCTATATTTTTCTTATTTTAAATGTATTGTGGTTTTCTGGTGTGTTAAGTGTCTTGTTGAAAGTCAATAGGTTGAACTGACAAGCTAATGATGATATTCAGTGTAATTAGTCCTCATGGTTGATTCACTGCTGTTAATCCTGTTTGCTTTGTGAATCTTCATCAGTCTTTACTCATTTTTTTTAGATTTTATCCAAATCCTTTCTAATAATAAAAACATTTAAACTAAGCAATCTCACAATGTTTGATTTACTTCACTGAGTTAAATCATAGTTTCACCAGTTTTACAGCATTTCTCACATCATCTTCGCCATTTGCAAAACAGTAAGTGCATTTCTCACAACAATTCTAGCAAAACCCCATGTATTACCTGCAGAAGCCAGTGTCTTGCTCAAAATCCTGAGTTCATCTCAAAAGTAAATCTCTGTGTCAGTGAACATGTCAGTGAATCAGAATGAGAGGTCCATGTGTCATTGTGTACGGACATGACAGTCAAAATGTTTTGTCATGCTGTCAATATAACACTGTCCTCTGAGGGATGTGCTGATGCAAACTGTGGCTAAAGCTTTGATGACAATCATTGTAAATTGTAAGTCACACCTTGGTGTATGTGGGAGATTCATTGCAAGAGACTGGACAATATTCACATTTACACTTTTATTGTTTGTACTGTAATTTGTTGACGGACCATGTGATACAGAAAGGAAAAGACAGCGCCACATATCACAAAGTAAAAAAAACAACACAGCCTCACTCCTCTTCTTCTTCTTCTTCTTCTTCTTCTTCTTCTTCTTCTTCTTCTTCTTCTTCTTCTCTCTCACTAATTCCAATCCCTTGTTCTTCCATAGTCACACATTGTAACATTGTGTTGTATATACACCTGCCAGTTCATGGTTCATGAGATGCACCTTTGAGCTGTTTTAGAAAACTGGTTGATCATTGGTTGATCTAATGCTTCACATATTCTCCTTCTTTAGAGAAAGTCAAGATTCACCTGGCAGCAATTTACCATTTCAGGACAGGTTTACATAAAGGTCTAATGGAAATGCTTAGAAATATATTTGACATATTCTGACAACTTGTTCAACCATTTTGCATGTAAAGGCTTATACAATGAACTAATGTCTAAATGTTGTGGGGGTGAGACTATTCAACAGAGACCATTATAATACATTTTGATCAACATGACAAAAGCAGCTGATAATGTAGGAAAGAGCAGAGAATTGTACAGAATCATTTGCATGGGTGTAACAAAGCATTTGCAACTCGTTCAAATAAATGAGAAACTGCTTTTTTTATGTGCACAAGTGACACAATGATGTGAACATTAAACAAGTAGTTTTGAGAATTTCAATTGTGATCTGAGAAATGAACCAAAGCGACTGAGAAAAACTGTAATTTCTAAGCATTTCATTAAGGCAAAGGTCTTGCACTCGTGTTGAGGTAATATTATAAATAACTTCAATAAAATAAATATCTTTTAGATGAAAAAGAGAAAGAAGAGGTTTTTTTTTAACAGAAAAAAAGTTTTTCACTCTGAAAAATCTGGATTTTGTATGTGCACCAAATGTCTAATGAAACAGGTACTGCTTTAAAGATAACGCACAACAAGATGAGAGCATTTACCAAATCTTTGCCCACATTACAAAGATTGATGCCAAACCAAACACAAATATAACAGCTGCAGTATCGTCAACACCAAAGAGCTGATTAAAAAAAAAAACCCTAAACCCCTGAGATTCAGATGTAGTTTCAGTCCAACATATAAAACCACCACAGTAACTGGCACACGACTGTGGAGCAGCAGTCAACTCAGAGAGAAGAGGAGACACAAAACAGAAAAGACATGGACGAGTCCAACTCAATTTTCTAAAGCGGAGCTAGTGTCTCCATCCAAACCCCAATCATCAAACGTGCGTCATCACGTTCCTAATAATAAGGTGGAGAATATTTCTGAATATTCACAAAAGAGGGAACAATCATGGCATCTCAAGCAGATCCAGCCTCTCGAGGAGGACGATGACGAGTGGTTGGTGTTTGGTCGACGCAAACACAACAAAAATTGCTGTAATTATGTGAATTTGGCAGATTGGCGAGCGAGGCTGCGAGCGCATCTACGCATCGAGCACAGTGTGAAAAAATGAGTAAACAGCAACATGCGGCTTTGCAGTTGTCCTGTGGGGAAGAGTGAGCTTGTAACTTGGCTCCTGCTGATGCTGGAACGGGAGGCAGAGTGGAGAGTAGCAGCGTTGTGCTGAGCACTCTCTAAAATGTGGGCACAGTGTTGCATTACGATGTGACCATACTGCTGTCAGCCCAGGGTTGATTCTTATTTATATAAGATCTGTGTAAATAAAGTGTCAGGGTTTCAAATGCTCTGGGATAAATAATCAATCAATCAAATCAGTTTTTTTCTAAAAATTCCTCTTTTAAATTGATTTTATCAGATTGTTCTTCCTTGTTCTATAAGTTGTACTGATCGACCGATTATTGACCTGGCTGATTATCTGCGCTGATATTTATTGGCATTGATCTGTTTTATTTATCCAACGGCCGATAAGACTTTGACTTTGATCAACTTTGACTTTGATGCAGCCACTTCTCTGTTTACAGCTGCTACGTAGTCTCCAGCATTGTCCCATCCACAACACCATCTGATTGGTTACAGTTGGTGACACTGTAATAGCCAATCAACAGTGAAAGCTGTGGAGGCACAGTGCTTACACACATACAATAGTGATGGGAAAAGCAGTTCTTTTTAGTGGACTGAATCAGTAGAATCAGTTCAGTAAAGTGATTCGTTCAAAAGATTCGTTCATCGCATCGTTCAGCACTTCTCTGCAGCTCTGCCTGTGAATCAGAATTTAACAATCTGAAACAAGAGATCAGCCAGTGGTGAATGATAAGCTAATTTACACAGCTAGAATTAAGTGGGTTAAAGCTACAGTTTGCAAACCAAAAGCTGCTAAAACAATCACATATATTTTCTCCGACCATTCTGTTTAGTACGTTCAGTAAACGAATCACTTACTCACTGACAGGAAGGTGAACGTACCACAAAGGATTATCTGCCCAAAATATCAGTTATCAGCCTCCTTGACTATTAATCAGTATCAGCCCTGAAAAAATCACATCAGTCAATCTCTATTAAATTTGTTCAAAATAAACCCACATGATGGGAGCTATTGGTAAAATTTGATAAAGGATAATTCAAAAAATAACATTAGAGTTTTATAACTAGTTGTTGTTGTTACTCTGACCAAAGAAAGCATGCATTTTATGTTTCTTAACACTTCCCAGTCTTGATTGTAAAGTCATTGTTATCAAAGTGAATCTGCAGACTAAAATTACAATGATAGTCAACTTTGGTGCAACAAGCAAATCTGTAAAATCTCTCATACAGCTATATAGAGGGTGTGTCACTATACTGTCTGAATAAGACCCAGAGGGATACAGAAATCTATTTGGTCTGGTTTTGGTACAAAAAGTACTTGGTTAGATTCAGAGAAAATGACAAGATTTCACACGTGTTCATGTCAAAAGTCAAAGAATTACTGACTTTTATTTAGGGGAAAAGCAGCAGCGTCCAAGTCTTGGTTGAAACATCCATCCACAGCCTCCCTACATGTCCAGTGAGATGGACTGAGGGTAGTTACAGCTGGTTGTACAAACAAACACATGTTACTTTTTATAGGACAGTTTCCTTTAATAGGATTTTGTTGTTGGCGTTTGACCTTGCATATGTGACACTCTTATTTAAACCTGACCAACATGGTGACAGTAGCTGTTAACCAGAGTCTCTGCTCTGATTATGTAGTTTTACTTCAGTAATATGAAGTGATGCATCAGTAATCTCATTGTAAGAGGCTTGAGAGAATAGTATTGTTTACTCTCAGCTGTGGGGGCAGCCAACGTTTCACATGTACAATATAATAAAACTATAACCACATATAATGTTATTCCAAGCAAAGTGGAGATGTAATGAGATTCATTTATTTTCATTTCTCTTGGAAAATAACTTCCAGACACACAGTGATGAAAACAGACGATGTTTTTATATCATCGTAATACCTTTTGATTGACTGCTGCCAGGGTTAAACAAACCGATGGACAAACTGAAGATGAAAATAATCAACCCTACATTTACGAAGGTAAAGTACAAGAGCTGAACATCTTCATCTTCCTCCCGCCTCTCTTGTTTATTTGTGGAGAGGCAGGCATTAGCAGATAGAGTATCATGTAAGGTTGATCAGTGTTTGGTGATTACTCTGGAGGGCAGCTCGATATATGGATTGGTTTATCTCCTCCGTGCTTCCACAGGGGGCACCTCCACATTTCATGCTTTGCTTGCTAACACCAACAGGTTACATATCTGACAGAGGGGGGAAAAAACTGAAGCAGCTGGTAAGTGCAGAGGGAGTGTTTTGTTTTCCTTCCTTATCAGCAGGTTTTTCTTTTGTTGTATATTGTTTTGTTTTTTCCCAACACTGTTATTATCTCGAATGGATGCTTAGTTTGCTCTTCCATTAAAAGATCACTATAATTTCCTTTAATATTCCAAGGAGGTCGGCTGATGTGTGTGTGTAACTCAGTAATAAGGGTATTTATAGGAACCTTGTCAGGGTTATTATTATTTTAGGACCAACTGAGTTTGGCTTACAGTATCTCCATGATTAAATAAGTGTTATATGCAAATATACATATACAATAATAGTAATAATAATAACAGTGGTAAACCTAATACATTTGGATCCCTTGCACTTCTTCTCCATTATCATCATCATGTGCTTCTAGACTGAAATGTTACTGCAACATTTACTTCTTCTTCTTCACTCAGCATCTTCAAACTTCTCACAATTTGCCTACAGCTCCTTGCTTCAGTGAGGTCTGACACCTCTACAACTCTCCGTCATCTCGTTCCCGGCTTTTGTCTGCATCTATATCAACTCCTGTTTCACTTTACCTTCAGCTGAACCAATCCTGATACCTGTCTTTTTCTGCAGCACAGCCCTCTCCCAGAGCAATCATATCTGTAAAGCAGAAGCCTGCCTCACTACGAGACTGAATTATCTTCATGTGAGCGCAGACTCTGGGCAACACTCTGTCAATATATTACAACCCGCTGCAGCTACACCTCAAAGTAAAAGTCCCAGAAGTAATTCTTCAGGGAGTGATAAATAAGTTGTAAGATCAGCAGCCTCCACTTAGATCAAAACGCATCAACCTGAAAGCCCTGTGTGCATCGCTGCTGGAAGGAAGGAAAAAAAAAAAGAAAAACTTTGGGAGACACATTTCTCGTACAACTTTTTGCTCACTTGCAGTATTTCATTTCTAAAGTGGCTTATGTAACGAATATGACTTCTCTCTGCAGCTGTGGCAAACCACAAATCAGCTGGTGTTTAAAATGAATTCCACTCTACTTAGCATAAAAAACAAGCTGTTTTGTTTCAGGCTGGGCTGTAAAGACGCGAGCGCCATTAAAGCACAGACATCAAAAAAATTTAAAGTGTTTTTTTTGCTTCTAATTTACATAAAATCAGCATCAATCGATGGACATTACTTTCAAACTGCCACATAAAAAAAAAACCTCGTTAAATTAGAGTTAAAGCTAAAACTTAATTTCAAAACACACACCTGGCTTCTGCTCACTAACAATGGAAACATCTGGTGTGTCATCTGTGCACTTTGAAGCACATCACAATTAATGGTTTGACTATGAAAGCAACAACCTGGCAATGTGTTTATTTCAGTTACAACCTATTATTTTTCAAAGGAACCATAAACATACACATAATGTAAAATAAATAATCTATGATAATTGTACGTCTGAGCCCAGGGCCTCTCTAGTAAAAGCCATAGTTCCACAAGATGTCCTTGTTTACTGTTTGTTTACTGTTCAGTGCTGTATTATCAATCATCCTCCCAACATCAGCATCTGAACCATTTATCAACCAACTTTGGCAAATGGTGTCCTCTAATGAAAACCCTCCGATAGAATAAAAACTAGGAACATTTTTCACAATAGTTTGATGTTTTGAAAACTTTTCCCAAAGTATTTGGAAGTACAGTTTACCATCAAAACAGCATCAGCACATTCACTAACACAGGCTTCCCGAACACAATCTCATCATCTGCATCTCTGATTTCATTGCAGGTGGTTGCAACAGATCAGTGTGTGTGATAGGTTTTTAAATTACAAGTAAAAAAACCCACAGTCATGACACATCCATGTAAATTCAATCAATATTTTTCTTTTTAATTAGGATGATTCAATTAGTATTAAGACAGATTTACGAGGGAGTCCTGGGTGCATGTTGTAGCTGTCTCAGTCTGTCAGTTTGTTGATACGTTTCTTAAGAAATGCACATTTTCAGCTGTTTTTCAGTGTTTTTCAGAATATTATACACCTGGCACCTGTGTTAATAGTGGACTAACTATCTGGGTTAATTTAAGACAGTTTTTACATGTTTTGTAGTTTTCACACGTTTTCCCAATTTGTTTTTACCCATCATTATGTGGCTTTTACTAAACATATTACTGTTATTGCAAAAGATATTGTGGTTACTACCCAACATGTGGTGACTTTTACCAAATATTTTGCAATTTTGACTCAGCATTTTTATGTTTTTACCCAACATTATGCGGAGTTTACCCAACCCTTTCAAGTTGTTTTTACCCAACACATTATGGTTTTTATCCCACATTTTGTGCTTTTATCCAACATTTTATTATTTATACAAAACATATTGTGGTTCTTATCCAACATTTTGTATATTTGACTCAGCATTTTTTTTTACCAACTTTTTCTGTATTTTACCTGACATTTTCCAGTATTTTCTTGTTTTATTTTATTTGTGTTGATTTTTACCCAAGATGTTGTGTCTTTCAGCAACATTTTGTGAACATTTTTCAGCCTTTTTTGTATTTTTAACAAGCATTTTGTGGCTTTTATTCAAGGTAAATTTATTTTATTCAAGGTAAAAAACATCCCATGTTATCGGGTTAGCTTAACCCAGCATGTAGTTAGTCCCATATTTACCCAGTTCTGGGTTAAACCAACCCAACATTTATTAGAGTGTAGAAAATAATAGGCTATGTATTAATTTTCCTCAAAAAACATATAAGTACCTATTTAAAGGTTAAATGAGAAAACCAATAACAATTTGCAACTGTCGTGACACCGTTTATAACCCTAACAACAGACCACCTGTTCATATTCCACTAATGGCGACGCGAGGATAAGAACTCCACGTCCCGTCGGGCATTGCGCGGTTCATTGGCGTGTGCTCTGCATGCAGTGGGAGAAATGAGGAGTGTTTGTAGGCGGAGAGTCAGTCGGCTCGCTGTGGAGCTGTGTCGGGCAGCAGGAGGAGCCCACACCGACAGAAAACACCGATTCAAAGAAAGACATGAACGCTGCCGCGGCTCTAATGCACAAAATCGGCTTTTGAATCGCGCCGGGGCAGAAACGGTCGGATGGTTTTTACCTGGAGCTTTTTAATTTTTTTTTCAATTTAACATCTTACACGGACTGAAAAGGGTGTTGACTACGGACACAGCAGCAGCAAAACCCACCTCCACAAAAAAACACAGCAAAAAGGAATCGGCAAGAAGAAGGTGAGAGGGAAGCGAGACATTTAAAACTGTAGCGAAAACACAGAAACGCTCCACAATTGGCTACATTGAAGTTGAAGAAACAGTTGTGGTGGACTGCAGCAGCTCCACGGGGCTACAATTTACATTTCATGATTTATTTCTCCACCTTAAAGCATGCAGTTGTTAGCTTGTCTGCTCGGGGATTTTTTTAAAAGCACCCCCATAGGTGTAAATTGTATCCCAGCTGAAATGGGTGAGGTTTGTCTGGCCATACAAAAGACTTGTGCTGCCTTCTCAGCACACTGAAGTCAATTCGTGTCGTTTGCTTTGCTTTTTTAAAATATTTTTTGGTTGGTTGGTCTGGTTTTAAAAATAATATTAATAAAACACAGTTGAGGTTTTGTTATATTGAAAATGAATTTGGAAAAGCTTTGTGTTTGTGGACGCAGGGAGGTGGAAATGTATCACAGTCAGTGTAAAACCTTGTTATTTGGCAGCGTTACAAAGTAACCAGCAAGACTGGACTCTGTGTGTGTGTGTGTGTGTGTGTTTCTTGGCTTTTGGGGAGACTGGTGAATATTTGAATTTGCTCCAGTACAGAGATGATGAACAGCTAAATAAAATGGAGGAGTATAATAGGTGCTTTAATTTTATGCACTTTTAACCTTTTACTGATCCATCATTAATGCATTTAACACAACCCTTGTGATCACCTCAAAACCCCCATTTTTAGGTGGTGTTACCTTCCACTTCAACCCAACCATTCCTGTAAGTGCAGGAAAATAAAAATGGGGTCGCTCGTCTCATTTTGGACTTCGTTCCCCCCACAGTTCAGGACGGATGTGGACTGTTTGGGATTTAAAGCCACATAGGAAGGAAGAGGGGGGATCAGTGGATAGACCAGAGAAACTGGACGAACCCCCTGCCAAGAATGTAGTTGCAGGGCAGGCAGAGCAGTGATGTGGGTTTGTGGAGGATGAAAGCACACGAAAAAAAGCAAACCCACCTCTTGTAGCTGCAGGAATAAGAGTTCGCTCTGGAAAATATCTGTAACAGCAATGTGCACGATAATAAATGTGTCAGACTGTTGGAGATATGTTTTTAAAGCTGGGATTCCTGTTGGAAATGCTTTGTTGTTGTTGCTTTATGCGGCTAATTGTGTCTCAACAAACACCCACTTGAGTAATTAAGAAGCTTATTCGTGCATTAGATCGCAAAGTTTTGACTTTCAAAGTGTTTTGATCTAATTTAATTTCTGTCTCTTGTTTTCCAGGGAAGGAGCCAGGCATTAGTGTGTTATTGGAGAAACTGACTGTGCACTGGCAGTCTCTTCAGTGTTAATGTAATGGAAACACACTTTTGGTCAGTAGCATCTGAAATGCATCAGCGGAAATATATCAGTAACTCCCATGGCTAATTGTATCAAGTGGTGGTGGCGAGTGGAGTTTGCCAGTGGATGCACTCAAGAGCCGGGTGCCCTGCCATGCCCAGCGCCATGCTAAGGCAACACACTCGTAATAACAAGGAGCACTCAGTTCAACCAGTGGGAAAGCTGTGGAAAAAGTTGGTGGAAAATCTATGGTTTGAGCCTCGATTTTGATTTCCTTTTTTTTTTTTTTTATTTTGACCTAGATATTCTGTAACGCACCAAAGCTCAGCTGCTTTTCCTGCCATCTGCAGCAGCTCTGCTTCTTTCTCCACTTTCACTCATTCACTGTGGCTTCTTCTTAGCATCAAGGACGGCTGAACTGCACCCTGCTTTTTCTGAGAGCCGCATTCGTGCAAGCAGACAAAATGGATGTTCGAGTTTACAGCCGGTCTTTGTTGGAGTTGAAAATGTGAGGGGCGGCGGTGATGGGACCCCTATGAAGAGGAGGAATAGGTGGAACAGCAGCACTACATGAGAAAATGGCCCAAACCAGTTTGCTGCAGGGGAAGCGCTTTTACTGCCGGGAGTGGGTCTTCCACAAGATCCAGCATTGCCTCCAGGAGAAAACCAACAACCTCAGTGGAGTGACCAGCACTCCGAGTAAGCAGCCCCCTCCGGCGCCCGGCGGGGGTGCATCCAACCCCGGCAGCCTCACAGCAGGATCCGCCAAGTCGGGT
>OOFC01047560.1:0-28843 GCA_900323345.1 Pseudochromis fuscus
GGGCAGCGTGCTGCTCCTGGTGCGGACGGCTCCTCTGATGGTGTTTCCTCACCTGGTTCATCTGTGTTCAGCCTCATGTTTATTATTGTAGTGTGTGTATGTGAGTGTGTGTGAGTGTAGGGAGGGGGAGTGGGTGAGTATGTATGACCATTGTCGGTGTGGGGTGTGAGGAGGGGCTGGCTGGGTGGGTACAAGGGATTGTTTTTTTAACATGTAAAGCACTTTGTGTTACATTTGTGTGAATGAAAAGCGCTTTATAAATAAAGTTTGATTGATTGATTTCTTGGCACACCGTGGGCCTCTTTAGTACCAACTGAGAGTCACTGAAACTCCACAGTCTGAGTGTTGTTACTGACCATGTGGCATTGGTATCATCTCATACAGGTTTCTTAAACATGACAATGAGTTCAACAGACTCAGATGGATCAAGATCTCTGAGGAGTGGTTCAGGCTCACTGTTGAATCTAAGCCACGCAGATTTAAGTTGTGAAGGCAAAGTGCATCCGACTTAAACGTTTTATATTTTGATATAAGTCAGCTTTTAAACTTGTATTTGTGTTTATATTGTCATTTTAGTGCTCAGGTTTGAATTTCAAAATCAGCAGAATCAATGAACATGAGAATGTTATTTGACACCAGCTTTGTGAGCTGTAATGTTTTCTGCTCCATAAGAAAAATTGTTTACAGCTTTCTTCTGTTTCCTTTCATTGTGATCTCCTATAAATCTCTGTCTATAGTTGTGCAGCTGGAAGCCACTGCTGCAAACAGAATAACGTATTTCAGTTTGAATAATGACAATTCAGGGGAAAACATATCGAGCCTGCTTTGGTCCTTTTGTAATGGGATCTAACATTTTGTTTATAATAATTTATCACCGGGAGACTCTGAGAGCACAAGAGAACAAAACAACCCCACCTCAACTTTGGGTTTTAGCGGGAATATATTGCATCTAGGTCCATTTACGCAAAACTGAACTCAGAGATCAAACTACCACAGTTAAAATGAGAGGAGATGCAAATGTGTTACCACTGCCTCCTGTATCTGTCACATAAACAAGTGTGACATTAATGTCTTGTTCGACGGCAGCCTTTGAAAAGTAATTTGTAACAAATCATGCTCTTTTTAATATTTTACATCTCAATTAAAACCTCCCCATTACTCAGAAAAAGACATGTTTTCAACCTGCTGTTTAGATTTTATTAATATTAATAACTGGGAAGCTGCATCTGTCGTTTTAAATTAATTATGTTTAATCAAGGAAGCAACTGGATGATTGTTCTGCACTTGACTTAAATGGCGCACTGCTATTGCTTTTATTAGTTTTTGTTATCGGCATTTCTAGACAGGCACAAATGGGCTTTAATCATTTACAGTTCATTTCTGTCTGTTTAATAATAGTAACCTATTCGGTGCAGTAGGATGAAATTGTTAAAGCTAATTTGATAGCTTCTCTGTAGTGTATTATGAAGGCAAAATGCAGTCCTCTGCCATGAAATGATCCCATTGAGTCTGGCTGTTGCCTGTGGTCTAAAGAAGAGGAGTTAAATTTCCTATTAAGAGCTGAATAATGGGGAAATATTCATTGAGCCACAGGGGATAGGTCTGTTTGTTTTCCTAGCGCTGGTGAGCATCAGTTTCTCATTCTTAACGATGTCCCTTTGCTCTCTGTTGTAATTTCATGGACTCAGAAATACACCACAGGACACACTGAGCCATTCACACACTGTAGAAAGGATAGAAAAACACTGCTGCATTCTTCTCTTTATATTTTTTTCTGTTTGGTCAAATATCTCAAGCTCAAGGTTTGGAGTTATACAATGTTCTCAAACGCCAGATAAAAAGTTAAGTAATGCAGTAACAAGTTTACAGTGGATTTAGCACCACCAGTTCAGCTACAACTGACACACAGGCATAATTAGCAACTAACTGCTGTAGGGAGATAAACATCAAGCAGCTAAAGAGCAATACATTTTACACAGGGGATGTTTAAGTGCCAGAGACAAAATGGGAGTTAAAATACTGGCGGCCAGAATCTAAAATAATCCAAAATAATGTCCAGTTTCTAAATGTAACAAAAATCCTTTACTTTCTAGGGAATCAAATACAGTACATCTGGTGATCTGCTTTTTTTTTTTTTTTTTCCAAAGCCAGGAACACTGACACAAGAAGGACTCCTGCATAAGACTGACACTGCTACAAGTTATTGTCATTTACAGAAATAACAACTCTTGGAAATAAGATAATCCATCCATCGACAGGATAAACATTATCTGCTTCCAGCAACCACTGGTCCGTCTGCTTCTTTTAGACTCTCTCTGCCTTTTAGTGGCAAAGAATCAATTTAATGAACTCCAAGTAGGCAAAACATAATCCAGAGGGAAGCTTTCCGAGCCTGTGGCAACGTGAGTCTGCTCTAAAATTTTTTGACCAATGCGCTGAATGTAAATTTCCAGCAGTGGAGTTGCACAGTTGACCCACTGCTCTCCTCTGTAGAGGAAAAAGATTTCTACTTCAAGGATCAATAACAGGTCAAGTAATAACACAACGTTTCTCTCATTCATTTTTTTGGTTTCAGAGCTAAAAGAAAGTCACATACAGTATGACCATCTCGGGTAGAACTCTGTGTCTTCAAAATGTCAAATACTTGGAGTTAAGTAAAACCACAGTGTTTATTTACTTGACTGAACTGTATTTTGACATTATCTACTGACTTGTTAAATGCCACTTAGCTGGTGTGGGACACAGCTGGATTTTGACATTATCTGCTGGCTTGTTAAAAGATTTCCTCAGCCCAAAAGGTTGAATTTACTTAAGCTGCAAAGGAGCATATTTCTTCAGGTTTAATAAAACACCTAAAAATTTCCTCCACATTGGAGCAACCTGGAATTTTACACACTGCAGGGCATTATGTTCAGACAATCAAGCCTAAGAGCAACAAAAGAAATTGATTTCGGATGGTTATTTGAGCGTGCCTTTTGAAAAGAGCACCAGTGAGTCAAACACACCGTGGGCTGTACGCTGCCACTGGTCTTTTACCTGGTTGGTGTCTTATCTTGCAGTGTTGCCACTGAGACTTTTATCCTTTCCATGCTTAGTGATTCATTCATGCTGGTGCTGCCAAAAAGACCTCGGGGGCCACTGACAGCCCTGCCTCGGTGCCAGCCAAGTGTGAACCAGCAGCACTCACATCCACTATTCAGAAAACACCTGGAAAACACAAGACCTGAAGCCATGATGTCTTTAGAAAAGCAGCTTTACTGTGTTGACCTTCTGATGCTTTCTGTTTCTTATAAAAAAAAACAAACCCAATAAGACTGTCAAGCTATGTTAGCAGCTACATGAGGCTGTAATTTAAATGTTCACATCAGCATGTTGGTGATGACAACGTGCTGATGTCTAACAGATGTGTTTACATTGTTTAGCATCATAGGTTTGCATGTTAGCCTGCCAACACACCACATGCATCTTCTCTCCTGCAGATTTCTTCTTGTCCTATCTAATAACATGGCAAAAACTAATCTCCCAGGTCGATTGCAGCAGGTTGCATTAAGCCTTTCTACATCTCAGCCATAACTCAGTGAAATCTGAACCAATCATTTTCTACACAAAAAACTGACATCAGTAAGTCTGCTTATCATTTAAAAAACGATGCATCTTACAACTTCAGACCCTACAATTACATTTTTTATTATTAAAATAACCTAGAGCTGATTTCTTGTACATCCATGAGTACAATTGTAATCGTACATTCAGCAACACACAAATAGGGCCCCAATAGCTAGTAGGAAGTAACTGACTCATAAAAGCCAAACTATGACAACTTTTCCTTTAGTAATGAAATTATTTTAACATTTCTATGTTGCACTCTGTATTTTTATATGCACAGAATATGTTATCAGTGTGGCTCTAGGATTGCATTTCACCAAAGTAGTGGGCGACTAAGCCTCTCCACACACTATGGAAATGTGAGCTGTTGAAGAAATTCACTTGAAGTCATAATCCAAAGTTTGCTGTAGTGGGGTGTTTATTGTTTACCGGTATACGGTGGGCTTACATACACTGAGAGTGGGTCTGAGTAAGCAAGCTGAACCAGCTCACTGACATGAAGCAATATTTCACTCGGCAAAACGTAGAGTAAAATGAACACAGAGGTAAGGACAGTACATCACAAGATGGGGAAGGGGCAGTATGTAAATCAAGAGTCAAGAGTGTCGTGGTATGGTTGGCTTGATGGCTTAACATCAGGACAAAACAGTCAGTCAGTCATCTTCTGTACCTGCTTCTCCACACTTGGGTCGCAGGGGTCTGCTGGAGCCTATCCCAGCTGTCATCGGGCAGGAGGTGGGGTACACCCTGGACAGGTTGCCAGCCTATCGCAGGGCTAACATATAGACAAACAACCATTCACACTCCCACTCACACCTACGGTCAATTTAGGTTGATCAACTCACTTAACAAGCATGTCTTTGGACTGTGGGAGGAAACTGTGTACCCAGAGAAACCCATATAGAAAGGCCTGAAATGATTCGAACCCCGAACCTTCTTGCTGTGAGGCACACGTGCTAACCACTGCGCCACCATGCCCCCCAGGACGTTAATGTTTCTGTTAGGTAGATGGCAACAAATAGAGACACTTGATCAAGGGATTAGACCCCACAGGAAGTGGAGGCAATGTGACCATGGACATGACCCTGCATGGCTATTGGTGTCACGGACCCTAGGGACTGGAAACCAAAGGATAGTACATGCAAAGTCTCGAGTCAAAGAATTCTCACAGTGAGGTTATGTTGGTTTTATTCATCAGTGTTCAACTTAAAATAAACTACAAACCACCCAGAGAGCACAAACCTCAGTCAAGGCATAATCCAGCTGTACTGACTGAATCCTGTTGTCCTCTTTGTGGTGAAACAGCAACACTATTTACTGCTGGTAAAACATTCACCCACCATAACACACAGATTTTTTTCAGGGTTTTTTTTATAGAGGATTACTTCTTCTAATCTGGGCCAAGATTTCATCATCTTTTGCGAAACAGTCTGTCTGAGGCTGCTGCAGTTTTTCAAACAAGATGACTGGCAGAGGCTGGCCAACATCCTTCGAGCCAGCCTGCCAGCATTACAAAAAATAAATAAATAGAAAAACGTTATTATTCTTGTCCTTGCTGCACATCACTGCTGTTTGTTCACATATTAGTCTACAGGCATCACTTTATGATCCAGTGTAATTTCACTTTGATATTTTTGTGACCTACTGGAATGTCGCACCATTGTCTCTCCAAATATTTTGCTCCTCCGTGGTTTAGGAAGTCACTCCCATGTGTGAGAGACAGAGCCACGTCCGGGCAGAGTGGCTGATGGATGAGCTCGTAACTGTTTTAAGCACTCAAATGGGCCCACAGGAAGAAGATGTATCACCCATCAGGCAGTTCATCCTGGCTGCTGTAGAGAGGGAGGCGGGGTGCAGGGGGGAAGGGGCCTGCCGAGGAATAAAATGTGGCTCCTTAACAAATTCAAAAGTGGATGGAGGAAAACTGTATATCACCTCTGCAAGTCCATCCTGCTCTGATAGTCCCTCCTCCTCCTCCTCCTCCTCTCTCTGCTTTCTTGGCCTGTCAGAAACATCAAGGTTGAACAATCTACGGCTCTTCTGAGTTTTTTTTTTCCAACTCCTTGACACTCTCTTTCCTTATTTATCCTCTTCACTCCTTCACACACACTGTTTTCCCTCCCATCTCCTCAATTTGGACTTCATTTATTCTTCAGACAGATGCCTATTATCCCCCCTGTGGTCTTTGCCTCTGTATTGATAAATGGTGTGCAAAATAACTCAGTTGTCCCCTCTTCCTTTTGTGTCTCCACAGTTCTTTATCCTGCTCCTACTTATCTTCTTCCTGGAAATTCTGTCCATCATGCTTTTCTTCATCTACCAAGACGAGGTAAGACGCAATGATTGCTCTCATTATGTTTCATCCTATGATTTTCTCCACTTGCACAGGATAATTGGATGGACAGGAGACCAATTTACGGCCTTACTACAATCGTGTAGATTGCTGCATTCAGATTGAATGTGACATGTAAAAAGATGCCTCTCAGAAAAAAGGCTTGTTCAGAAGTTCATACCAGCAGTGTTGAGTACGTCAGCTGACATAAAAACTTTGGTTGGTGAACACACGTCTTTGGAAACGATGCCTCTGGGCTATGGCCAGAAAAAAAATTTAATACACCACAATTTCCCGTCCTTGTTAATAAATCTCAATTTATCTCAGCTCATCTATTTTGGATGACTTCCCCCTGTAAATAAACAAGTCAGGCAAGAGAAAAAAAGCGGATAAACCATCTCTCTCCTAATATGAATTTGTAATCCCTTCATATTTTCAGCAAAGGTTTTAATAATGCATTCAAAGGGTGCATTAAATTCCATCCATCTTAACCTTCATTAAAGGTTTGTAGGGTTGGATTTTGGATTAGTTATGAAATTTCCACAATAGATACAACTTACTGAAGATATGAAACCCTAAAGACTAATATAAGAGCACAAATGATGTGTTTTCTACCTTTTTTTAATATAGATATCTACTGAATGCAGAACAAACATCATCTTGACAGCCGGTCTTAGTCGGACTTTATAAGATCAGAGAGATTACTTGGGCACTGGGGGAAAAAAAATCCCAAAATAAATCTGTGTTCATGCTATGAAGGAATAAAATATTTAAAAAGTGTAGTACAAGTTCCTCCAAAAATTCTGCTTCAAGGCTTATGAGGAATATACTTGTTATGGTATAAATGACAGGACTGCTCTCACTATTCACAGTTTCATTTAAGTACAATTACAATCTGGACAGTTAGAATATTTTTGCAGTAACAGAAGATAATATTGTTATTGTCAAATCTAAACCTCTTTATTTCATCACATACAAAATACACAACATGAAGTGAAATCAAATGTTTTTATAATGTAACGTGGCAGCCATTGTACAGCACCATCAGGCAACTTAGGGTTCAGTGTCTGGCCAAAGGACACTGGGACATGTGGACAGAACCCCAAACATTACACCTGATGGACGACCCACCCAGCTGAGCTACAGCTGCCAGATAATAAGCATAAACCAAACCACCAACCTTTCACTTCACAGCAAAACACACAAACCAACTGCACCACAGAGACAACTGTGAGTTAAATCAGCAGTTAAATTTAAGGACAACATTAACAAAGAAAACAGCACAAGTGGACAAATGCTTTTGTATATTTCTTCTGGCGTTCGTCACTATTACAAACAATTGTTGTCATTGTAGATTGAGTTGATTCTTTCCAGCTATATAATTAACTGTTATGGGAATAACTGTGTCTGAAAACTGCTCTGAATAACAACAAAGCCAAAGCAGTGGAGGACATGTTTCACCAACAGTCCAAAAAAACCAAACTATTTTTAGATTTTCATGATGTAAAAGAAGAAAAAAATGGGAATACACATTTTAATAATTGAGCATTTGAGAAAAAATTAAGATTTGTGGTCATCACTGTTTTGATAAAGATATTTTTTATCAGAATGATTTTTTTTAATGCAGATGCTGTAATTTCATGTACTTCATCTATAAACTCTATAAACTGAATACAGAATGGACAAAACTTACATGACATCCCCCGTTGGTTTGTGGACTCGAAAGCCAGCAATTTGAAAGTCGCCATGTTGGTTGTTTGGATCCAGAAGTGACACATTTGGATATGAAGGGAGGAGCTGTCCAGTCTGTGAGACTCTGCTGCTCTCATTGGAGACAGACCTTTGGATCAAACTAACAATGTCACTAAATCTTACTCTCTTTAAAGCCTAATATCTACTTAATTGTGATTTTTTTCTTTTTTCACACTGACACCAGGTCATTAATAAGAAGAGGTTAGCGTTGACAGAATATTTCATAATTGAAAATGACAATTTTTTAATTGAAGTCAGTTGGAGGCAGTTTTTATAGAGCCAGCATCTAGTGGCCATCAGGAGTATTACACGTTTTTGCACTTCTGCGTTGGCCTCATTTTTGAGACCCAGTTGCTTCCAGTTCTATATACACTCTATGTGTACTTCACAGTATGTTGAGCTCCCTCTAGAGGAATTTAACATAATCACAACCAAGTAAAATGGCCACAAAGTGCAGAGTACACTCAAGAATCACTGGAAATTTTACAACCCACTTCTGTTACATTATTCATGTGGTGGGACAGAGCCCATTATCCCCAAAGACTTAGGCCAAGGCCAACCCTGACTGTAATTCTTTTGTATATTTTGATCTACTTTGATATTTCTCCTTTTTTGTGTGTTTGAATTATGTTTGCAGTCATAGACCTTGGACCTGCCTTTTACTTTGTTGTGGCTTTTATCTCTTTTCTATTCACAACTATATAATTGCCTAATGTGTTGTATTTCCAATCGCAGTTTATGTTTGGCAGTGTATCCCACTGAGTATTTCTGGGCTGGTACATTCTTCTGGGCTTTCATCCAATCAGCACGACTCTGTTTAGCTATTTAATGAATGTTGTCTTTTGTCACGCCTCACCTTTCTCTGAGTATCTGTGCTCCCCGATGTTCAGTGCACCCCATTATTCAGCCTCTGAATAATTCAGTTTTGTCTACCCAGGAGGAGATTAGTGACAGAACACAGTAAAAAAGTTAGGGATGGTCTCCATGTTGTGCAGAGCTGGTGCGCCGCGGGAAATTACTCACTGTAAAGGATGGGTGGCCATTACTGGGACTGTCTGATACTTTTATTTTTTTAAACAGCAGGAGGCTTAAGAATTCTCAGTTTTATTGTGCTTTGTAAATTATTTACTATGTGGCCCAATGGAAAAATCAAGTACAATAATACAAAGTCTATTTACCACAATAGTTCATTGTATCTTATTTTACACAACTCAGAAATTCACCATAATGCTGGATTTTCATTAGGTATTGTGAGTGACTGCAAAATGGTGCTGTAAACACAGGTAAATAGGAACTATTCTGGAGTTACAGATTAGCATTTGAATACAATAAATCACCCAAAGTGGTTTTTTTTTTTTAAATGATTTTTGCAAACTATTGTAAGGGTTTAACCAGCTTGAATCTCTTGGTGTAAGATTGCGAAATAATTATACTGATGAAAGTCTATAAGACAGGGAGCAGTTAAATGTCTGCAATACAGGCATTATCCTCCTCTGACTTTTCCTGTGCCATGAGAAAAGATGAAACAATGTAACAATTTAGCTGCTTGAACTAAATCTCTGCTGTCATGTTCTTAGCATGTGCATCCTATGTGATTTAGGAACATGAAGTCAAACACAAACAGTGCAGTACAGTGTGATTGCTGTATAAAGGAATTACAGGAAATGTCTCTGAAAATTATTGTTTCATTCTGGGTAGTAAAACCCTCCTGGTGGATGCAGTCTTGTCTTCTCTGCTGCAGTTCTGTGCAGCGTGCATCTCGTTAGTTCAGGTAAAAAACACACACCACTGGAAAGATGGCTAATCCTTGGAAATGTTAATATTAAACTGACAAGACGATGCATCCCTTTATCCTTATAAATCACACTGATGGTGTTTAAGCTGCTTTAATAATAAAAAGTTTTAGTGTCATTAACTGTAATTCTTCCTCCATCATCATTTGTTTTTGGATCAAACAGATTTTGTGGTATTTCCCAGTTGTCCAGGTGTGACGGTAAAGCCTCTTGCTACCAACGTGATGACTGAATATGACATTAAGCATTTTTAGCTTCGTTTAGACTCTGTAAATGTTCAAAATGCTCACTTATAATTTCCTTTAAATAAAGAGTATGTTATTATTTCAGACTGATCCTTTATTGATTCAGATTTACCTCAGATATAAAAATATATGCTCACAAATATTTCTGGACATGAGATTCTTTGCGCTGTTGATTTGATTTTATCATCGACAGCACCCGATCATTTTCAGAGCCCTACTTTATCTCTGATTATCATTACGTGCTACCTTCACCTCCTCCATCACCATGGTAACATGCTGGAAGCAGTCCTGCAGCTGGAGTACAAGCCAACTCCATTCCTCCTGTATGCAAAGCCTCCCAGCTGCCATAACTTCAACTGAGTGCAGCAGTAGGTGCATGTAGATGAACTCCATCCCAGGCTTCAGGGATGGTCACGCTCAGTGGGCTGGTTTATTACACCTGCTTTAGCCCTGATAAAGAGCTCCGTGACGCAGCTGGAAGCTACTTCAAATAGCTCACAGATCTTCCACGCACCTGAAACGGTCACCGTTTGTTTCACTTTGTTGGTTCCTGAGGATGATGAAAGGGTCCTATGAGGTTAACTTCAGTGGAACCAGTACGGCTAAAAATGTCAAAGTGAATAAAAATAAGACTGAGTCAGCGGCGGGAAATTGAAAATTGATGTATGGGTGCTTTATGCTACCTCCCTTTGGGTTTTACAGCCTTGTCCTCTCGGCTTTTTTTATTGCCTGAGGGGAAGATTACCTCATCGGGCAAACATAGACAGAGCAATAGCAACAGACCACAAGCGATATTTTGTTTATGGGTGGAGAAGCTACCAGCACCAATAATCAGTACCATTTGAAGCATATTTTATCAATATAATCATTATAGGAAGTAGCTGTATCAGTAGTAGCACTGCGGAGAAAGTCTCATAGCACCAAAGGTCTCTGCATGGGGTTAGTTATTATAAAGTCTAATGAGCCTCTGATACCTCTCAAGTGTAGTTAAGTTGTTAATTCAATGCTTGTGAGGGACATATGCTTTCAGTGTGTTGTATTAAATCTTACATCTAAATGAAGCTGGGTTGTTTCTTTGCTAGTACTTCAACAGTGTCTCCCAAAAGCAAACACGCACAACATTAGCCTCTGCTCAGTGTTAAATCAATACCATGGCTTTAATGGGAGCTCCTTTTTCCAGTCTTGTGTGGTCAGAAATGACCATACAATTTGATTTATAAAAACACTTTAAAAAACAATACGTCTTAATGAGAACATAAATTATAAGAATAATAGAGTGGATTAAAAGTTGCCACTACTGCCTACTGTGCATCTTTTACCATCTCAGAGAACTGTGGAGCAGACAAAACAGTGCTATGTACTGTAGTGGGAATAACCCTCATGCTGAAACAGAAGAGACAGAGAAAATAATAACCATTGCAGCTTGGGGTGCAGACCGAGGGGAAAGTCTGTTTACCTTTTGTACTGTATGTATTTACCAAGCATCAAGGAAGTTTTATTTCTAGTGAGCGAGATTTATGGTATTATGCCTCCAATGGCAATGACCTACACTAGAATGTATGCTAGTATCTTTATTAAACTACGTTAGCGAGGACTCACTCTGAACTGTACATCAGTAATTGATCCATTATCCGTAATGGTGATTAACATGTAGAAAGTGCAGGCAGTGACTGTTGTGTGACAGATCAGACTCAGTGTAGCACACAAACTCAAATTAAAAGCAAACATTAACACAGGATAAAACTTCTTATTTTCAAAGATTCACATCGATAATAGTGAAAATACACTGTATATAGAAATGGACGAAGCAACTGAGGGTGAAAAATTAGGCCAATGCAAAACTGAAAAAAGTGCAATACTCCTGACAGCCACTAGATGCTGACTTCAAACATTTCTGGCTCCAATGGACCTCTGTTCAAAAATATCATCATTTTCAGTTGTGAAATACTCAGTCATGGTATTTTTCCACAAGTCAGAGTAGATTAGATATTAGGCTTCAAAAAAACCACAATGTAGAGGCATGGTTACCTTGATCAACAAGTCTGGTCTCCACTGAGACCGGGGCTGAACTCGTGTCTCATACACCTTGGGCAGTGATGTGTTAGGGTTAGGGTCTAGCTAAAGTCAGTTGTTCTTATCAGTGATCTGGTGATTAATCTGAAAGGACACACCATCATTAAGTAGATATTAGGCTTCCAAAGATGATTTAGGGGCTTTAGGGGGTTAGTTTGTTCGAACTTGAGTTTTATACACTTTGGGTGCTGTCCTCGCATTCAAAGTCAGACCTACCTCCTCACTCCTCCCTTCATAGCCACATATGGTCACTTCTGTCTCCAAACAACCAACATGAAGACGATCAAATGCTGATCTCCAGGCTTCTAAATGGGAGTCTACAAAACAACTTGTGACATCATGCTATGCCACGTCCATTCTATATCCAGTCTACAGCAGGGTCTGGGGAACAGATATTTCCTCCTCCTCTTTGATTCATGCATTTTCACTAACACCACATATCTGAAGCCTGAAGAAGGGTGACTGTGTGTCATTCAATTTTTTTATTTATTTATTTATTTAAAAAACGTACATGGCTATCAGTGTGAACACATCTTATGATGTTACTGTCACAGCAAGCAGCAGAAAAGAAGCAGAAAACAGCAGCCGTCCTGATTATTTCTTCTCAAATCTGTCCTGAGGTAGCACAGTCCGACTGTTGACAAGTCATCAGTGTGCACCATTCTTGTCAGTCTTGCATAATGCAACAGGAGAGGGTGTACAAGCAGAGATGGCAGTGCAGCAGCAACATAATCCAGCAGAACAACCTCACACTTTGGCAGCGTGTTACCCTGCACACCTGCACCGGTGTTTTCACTTATTCGGGCTAATTAGACCTCTGCAGGGACCTGTGAAAAAGTGTACAATAGGCCACAGTTGTGTGCACATCGACAAAGCTTTGGTGCTGTTGGTGCCTGATAGCAGAAAATAATACAATAGAGAAACATTCATCTTCTTTCTTGTGTGTGGGATGCACTTTATAGCCTTCAGTAAAGTTTAACAATGAAGTTAATGGTAGTTAAGATTAGATTCATATTGTCATTTTATGTTAATACTTAAGTTTTTACTCACATGTATCTTAATACTACACTGTACAATAAAACAAATAATTGTAGTGTAGAGTTTACGCAAATATTCAGAACTGACTTAAAAACTTTAAGTGTACTTAGCATTAAAACTAAATGTCTTGTATTAAATTAACAAGTTGGGATTTTTGAATTGTATAAAGATTTTTTCAACTGATACAGCCCAGCTATTTTTTGATGCCATTACATAAAATTGCCATATTTTTCTCTTTTATTTTATAGTACATTCATTTAGTTAAAGATACATTGTATGCAGTGCTCTAAAGACACTAATTATTATACTATGTGATTAAAAAGGTCCTCAGGGGTCCTGTGGGGGTATAATTTGACACGGTTAATTAGTGCAAGCCATTTCAAGTTGACAGTCAAAAGTTTCATATAAGAGTATATCAGTGTTAATATCAGCTGAATAGTTACAGTATGTGTCTCAGTAATACTCTGATAGATTCATATACTCATCACACATGCCTCAGGGTGTTAAAAGGTCTCGACAAAAGTGCAAATAATGGAGTAAACACTGGATGGAAACCAATCGAAAGTGCTAACACTGAAAAGGTCAATACAAGTGATAGAAATTACTAGCCATTCTTCCTCTGGGTACTTGATAAGTTATCCCTGAGGTGCATATAAAGCTGTTCGCTGCAACTTTATTGATAGAACTTCGAGCCTGTTATATAAATGATCCAAAACCAGATCAATAACTCAGGAGCTGTGTGTCCATGCACACTGATTTAAAAGGCTTATTACTTTAGATTCGTGAACATTGCAACAGATGTATAAGGGGGATCCTCTTCATACTGTATAATTGCAGTAGTTCTATTCCACAGTGGCATGACACCACATATCAATATTTTGGTTGTGGAGGCCGAGACAGATGCTGACTCCTGTGCTGTGTGAGCATCAATCAAACAGATATAAGTATGAGCACTCGGTGTCATGCCGCTATTGGATCTGAATGTTAAACCAACACTGATACGCTGCAGACTTTTGTGTCTGCTGGGACCCTTGAGTAACAAAACCCCTGTAGCGAAAAGGTTTCATTTTGACACTGATGAGGTAAAATTAAAGAAAAAAAAAGTCTCCCCTCAGATACCTCTAATCTGCACAGTGTCATCTCTCTGTGTTGTACTGGCTTCACCTCGTCTTCTTCTGCTTAGTTAGTGATTCCCTGCATTCACAGGAATGACTTTTGACATCCATCAGAGAGCAGGTGTGACAGGAGGGTTTTTACATTTAGATTGAGAAATGAAGAGAGAAATTGCTATATGAGCGAGAGTTTCTAGTCAAGAGCTGTGGCCTTGTTCTAAAGGACCATTAAAAGACACTTGTCTTGTGTTAGAGTGTGTTCAGGGTGTTTGAAGTGGAGAACTCTGCACCTTCATCACAATAGAAAAAGGAAAAACTTCTTAGTTCTTAGATAAGGTCAGGAACAAACCTTCAAACTTTACTTTGTGTTTATTGTTGCTGTTAAATGGACCAACTTCACATGGGGATGAACTTTATATGATATGAGAAGCAGCTCCTGAATATCAACTACTGTTTATTCAGCTACAAAGTTGTGTTCAAATCCACTTTGAAACTCATGTGGTGTTATTACACCAGGTGAATCTGTGAAGTCTTCACTGAATATATGCAGATGATACAAATCTAATCTGCATGTGAATAATCATCCAAATCCAATATCCAGTAATGAGAAAAATGTACCTCTGAACATCAACTGGGGCTCAGAAATGCAATCCTAATGATGGCTTTTTAAGTTTTATTTGGTGCAAATTGAATTTTCCCTTTTAACTTAATTAGCTGTAAATCATAATTTTCAGTTTTTTTGGTGTTCTTCATCAACAGTTTAGTCAGTTTTCAACTGACTTCATTTAGACAAAATTTCTGTGTAACTTCCTTGTGTTGTGATTAAACAGAATAGTAATACTGAAGCATTTAAGAAGTTTATATCCAGCATATCAAATTCACAAAAGTTTTATTTTCTTGTTGTTGTAACATTTAGAATTATTAAATAAGATGTGCATTTTCATTTTTAGTTTTCTCAAATCACACCGCATTCATAGTTTATAGGGTCAATGATAAAAATGTTGCATGTACTGTTGCTCCTAAAAATACAGTTTTTTGCAGCATTGAAAATGAATGTTGCTGAAAATGGATAATAAACTAGAAAACCCTCAGAGCACAAACTCCCTCTAAAGCATAATCCAGCTGTACTGATGCTATGGACTGAACACTGTTGGCCATAACAAATGGGAACTTTCTGAGATTTAGGGATTCAATCACATGTCACTCACTCAGTCATTTTCTATGCCTGCTTTGTCCACACTTGGGTGGCAGAGGTGTGCTAGAGCCTATCTGTCATCTTAGCCTATCGCAGGGCAAACACACAAACAACCATTCACACTCCCACTCACACCTATGGTCAATTTAGTTTGATCAATTCACCTAACAAGCATGTCTTTGGACTGTGGGAGGAAACCGGAGTACCAGTAGAAAACCCACACATGCACAGGGAAAACATGCAGACTCCACACAGAAAGACCCAAGCTGAGATTCGAACCCTGAACCTTCTTGCTGTGAAGCACAAGTGCTAACTAACCACTGCACCAATCAATCACATGTTCATTTTGTAAAACTTTCTCTCAAAAACGTATTGAACTGTCCATAATTCTTTCTGTGATGTTGCTAAAAAATAACAAAGGAAAAAACATCTGAGGGGGGGTAAAAACCAAATCTTTGTGTGTAAATAATAAGAAAATACCACTAAAAAGCTGACAATTGAGGCCCAAAATGTAGCATTAGAAGGTATTTTATAGGTAGGTAGTCATTTTATATAGCGTATTGAATATATCAGATTTTGTTTTTAGGCCAAGGTTTTGCAAATGATAATTAGTAATTTTCTTTTTAGATAAAGTGCTTACACACAGATGGCTATCAGGGTGTGTGGCTTCATAGAAATTCAGTTAATAGGAAAAAAATAGATACAAATTATGTTTATATCAATCAAAATAACTTCTTAAATGTTTTGATTGGAAAATAATTTCAATGTTTACCAGGCTTGGTATATACACTGATGCCTATTCATACATCTGTTTTAAAAAAGCACTAGAAACCATATGAGGGATAATGATTGGTAATTGCAAAACTCCTCTTTTACCCCCTCAGTCTTTTTCGTAAGTATTAATCATCTCATAAAAGCTCCCTACAAAAAAAAAGCCACCAAATGACCATAAAAAAATGTAGTCATTTGGACTTTGCCCTGCTGTGGCTTCAACATAACAGGAGTGTACCTCATGCTGCCAGATCATTTGCGCTCTCACCCCCACATGATGTTAGTTATGAGGTCAAGGCAGTGTGAGGTATCTCCCCTGCCACTCAGGGGTTGATGGTCGAACAAGGGGCCTGTCATGGGCAGCTGCAGAGGTGATTTCCTGTCTGCTTGTGCGCTTCGGGACGAGTCAAGGTGAGGTAATGCAGCCGTAAAAAGGATGAACAGCTATGGTCAGGTTGAATCCGTGCAAAGACCTCATCCACTAACCCAAAGGGCACTGGAGCCATTAAAATGAACTACTGCTACAACTATAACAGCCGATGTAGTGGCCATGTTTTTCATTCTGATGGTGCCATTTCTAAAAAGAATGAAATAACTGTTATCAAAAATGGGCAGCACTATATTTTAACCCCATCTACCATTTATTCATAAGCACTGTGTGGAAAAATTAATAGATAGATGGTCTAGTAAAATGTTTTAAACGGAAATATCCAACTTTGAGATGGATCACCATGAAATTTTGCAGAGACATCCGTGGCGCCGAGAGGAAGAATCCAACTGATATGGGTGATCCCCTGACTTTTGTTTTAGTGCCATCGTCATACTATTGATTTGCTCAGTACTTACTGGTTTATGGCCAGACAACAAAGGAAATGACATTCCTTCAACTGTGCTTTGTGTTTAGTGTTAACTGTTGAGCTTGGGTTAAGGAAAAGGACCCAAACACATTGTTGTCGCACAAAGCCACAAATTACCATGACTAATTAGCATGTTGCATTGTGATTGAGAGTGTGTTAGCATGCTGAGGTTAGCATATACAGTATCTCAAAACCTCACCAAGCCGATCGTACAATATTCTATGTTTAATAAAGAGAGAGTAAAACTTCTGCCAAGGCATAATCCAGCTGCACTGATGCCATCAACTATTGTCTATTCAACTACAAAGTTATGTTTAAATCCACTTTGAAACTCTGCACGTGAATAATCATCCAAATTCAATATCCAGTCATGAGAAAATTGTAAATCAACTGAGGCTCAGAAATGTTATCCTAATTATTGCTTTTTAAGTATTTTTGGTGCAAATTGAATTTTCCCTGTTTACTTAATTAGCTGTAAATCATAATTTTCACAATTAACAATTTAGTCAGTTTTAGACTGATTTTTATTCAGGCCAGTTTCCTTGTATTATGATGAAACAGAATAGTAATATTGATGCATTTGGGAAGTTTAGATCTACTTCGACAAACTCACCAAAGTTTTTTTTTTTATTTGTCCATCTGTTGTTTGTAGAAACATTTAGAATGTTTGAATAAAATATTGTATCAGCCATATGTCTCAGTATTCAGAGTTCACATGGTCAACAATTAAACTGTGTGTGCTACTGCTCTTACAAACACACAATCCTTTGCAGCTCCACTGAAAATGTATAATAAGCTACAAAGCCCTCAGAGACTACAAACCACCACTAAGGCATAATCCATTTGTACTGGTGCTGCAGACTGAACACTGTTGCCCCCTTGAGGTGAAATACCAACATTGTTGAAACAGTCACCCATTATAACAGCTAGGGTTATTTTCAGATAGGATGATGATCTGATCTTGTCCTTGAGTAATAAAATTATTTATCATAGAGATCTGTATAGTGTTTTTTTCCTATAATATTTCTAAGTGACAGACATGCACAGACAGGACAACAAACAAACTATAAACCCTACTACTGTAAACAAAAGGCCCCATACATGTTTAAAATGCTGAAAACACCTTGAAATGTGATTCTATCTGCTTACAGCGGCTGTAAAGTGTGATATAAACAGTGTATGTGTAAGTGTTAAATTGAGGGGTTAATCCAATCCTAAGTGAGCTTTTATGCTTATCTGAACCATGAATCGTCGTATTCCATCCGGTTGGATGTGCTTGAAATGAAAATCTGGTCGTTCCAGTGAGAAAATGTCTCGTGGTGAATTCTGTTGATACGCATCATTTCTCCCGAGAGCGCGAATCTGTTCCCGCTGTCAGCCGCGCTCTCACGTCGCTGTTTCCTCTTCGAGCCCTGTAGCACGTTTGTTAGACCTAACCTGGGAAATTGTGAAATAATTTGATAAGCAGAAGGAAATGGAAAATGTATCCACTTGTGAACAGTCGACTTCAAGTGAAGGTAGAGTGCAACCACTCATGCAGAAAAGCAAACTACAAGTATCATATGAGGCTCACTGAAATCCTATTTCAAGTGCGATAGCTTCACTTTTTCCACATCATTACAGTTACAGCATCAGCCATCAAAACCTTTTAGCTTGTCAAGATATCAAAATGCAGCTCCCCTGTCAGAATACATTTCAAGCATGAGAAATTTTCATTTCATGCAGACTGCAGAAATGCAATTAGATAAACACCCCTGGCTAATCACATTTCTAAAATACACCCACGTCGGGGGCAATGTTAATATGAGAGACAAATTGAGACGATCGGCAGACAAGACATTTGTTTGTGGAGTCTTGGAATATACGTGACAAGGGAATGTGCAGTTTGAGTGCTGCAGATATTATTGGAGGAATTGCAAAGATGGTAATTATGAGTAATTTAAATAGCAATCAGCCTAAGATCCTTATATTGGAAACCGCAGAGTGAAAGTTTGCAGGAAAACAATGCTGCAAATACATGTGGATAAACATTAAAGAAAAACTGAACTCAAATTACACACAGCAGGCAAATTGCAATAAAAGGATTTAGTACGTTACCATTGGATGTTTATGTTTTTAACAGCACATCATGTGTCAAAATCATCAGGTCTTCAGCTCAGGAGCCATCATGATTGATTGATCCCTGATACTCTGATAACTCATTTACATTTAATAGAAATAACACAGTGCTCCGCTGCCATCTTGGATCTTAATGTCTTTGCTAAATATTTGGATTTTTTTTCTCAAGATTTCACTCTTAAAACATGAAAAAAAGTCCTCAGTAATCTCGACAGGTATTACATTCAGGCTGCAAAAGTACATCCACTGGTAAAGTAGGGCAGCCTGTGTGTAGCCTGAGAGGTAAAACTCAGGGCATAAAAGTTTGAAAATCACCCTGCCTGTAAGTCAAGGTGACTCAGATGATTGTATATGCCCTGCCATCAGCTCTAAACACTGTTTGTATTTTACTGGCACAAAATATTTACACTGTAATTTGTTTTCAATTTCACCTCTCAGTGGAAGCAAATACATTTTTCCGGACACTCGACATGCTGTTGGCCTGTTAGAGTCGGACGAGCAGGTTTCATTTTCTGCTCCAGCTTCAAATTATTTTGTCTCTTTGAAGATGCCAGCAGAGTAAGAGCTCTATGTTTTCAGTTCATCCAACATCTACAACAGTGGTTATGGAGCTGGGGATTGAAATATGTGTTGTTACTTTTACATCTTGGTGTCATTTCTGTGTTTCTGGTGTTTGATTCGACATTGGTTGTGGGGTTAAAAGGTTATTCTTGAAGTCCAAAGGAGGATCCTTGGAAATGTTCACAACCCCTCAGAGCAGGAGTAGCCTCAGGGTCTTTCAAAGCTTCACTGCTTGTTTGGGACAACAGACGCTTAGACTGACAGACTGAGCCCAGCTTCTGCTGAAAAATCACTCTCATACAAAGTTTAAAATGACAGAGCTGCTTTGGATGAAATGAGTTCATTATTTAGTTTGAATAGAAAATAAAAATGTGAAATCTGGCGGGTTTCTGCCAAGATTAAAAATATTTCTGAATCCATGTTTTTTAAGATGCAAATTAGTTTTGGCAAATTTGTGGAGCTTATTGACTCCAAATCAATTCCAGCAGTCGCACAAAACAATTTCACTTCCAGGACTTTTAATTATGGTTTAATTCAATGCTGTGACTGAAAAGCTGTCGTTAATGTTCACACCACAAAGGAGCTCTGTTTACAGTTTTATATTAACTTTTCAGCTAAAAATAAAAATAAAAAGATAAGACATGTATTCACAGTTCTATTTGTTTTTTGTTTTTTAAACATTGTGAGTTTTTAAATGGTATTTTTATCATCAAATTTCTTATAGTTGAAAGCAATGGGGCGATATATAACTAATAGAAATGTAGTTTTAATGTAAATACAGGGATATGTGTATATATACCAGCTAAATGCTCTGAAACATAACTTGAAATATAACCAGAAAATCAATTAACAGTTAAATGAATACTAATATTTAGCTTTTTATACTTTTTTGCGGCTGGATGTAACAACAATGGTGGTATTATTTTTTTTAAAATCATGGCTGCCTCTATTTGTTAAGTAGTTCCCCTTATAAGCAGCACTTCTTGTCTTTGTCATAGGTTTTCCCTCATGTTGGTCAAACCCAGTTAAATCACCTGAAACCTCAAAGAGAGATCCACTGTGATGTTTTATACACTTACCTGTGAAATTTGTTCATAACTTGTTTACTTAAAAAAACAAATGAATCAAACCCTTCATGCCAGCGACTTCAGACAGTCATTTAAACTGCACATACGGCTCCACTACAACAGACATCCAACACATTTTGTACCGTTTTTTTCTTTTGCTGTCACTGTGGATGTGAAAGTCACACTCTACTTTGTTGCTGCTGCTCGTGTAACAATAAAAACCATCTACAATCATCCACCAGTCTCCATCTACAGGCTCAGCGTCGACGTCCTCCAATGACTGAAGTGATGTTTTTATCAAAAGTCCTTCCAACAGCAACATCAGAGCGACAATTAGAGATTGAACACCGTGCACGTTCTGCACTTGTATAGAGTAAAAATATTTTTGAGATAAACTGACTGCAGCACGTAAAAGGTAAAAATAGTTCATGAAAAAGATCAAAATAGGAAGGACTGTGATGTAAAGCAGTTCAGAACCAACTGAAGGCGTCAGATGAAACCTTCAGAAAAATGCACCTGTTGGTGTCAATAGCTGCAGGCAAAAGGCTTTAAGAGATATTCAGCTGCACATCAAAATGGTTTCATACTTTACATAATTCTACAGAGCATTAGTAAGAAGATCAAGCCATGAAAGTCTCACTGTTGAATTCCAGCCTTTACTAAAGGAGTAAAATCTTCACTCACTAAGTTTCTATCTCAGAGGTAATGAGTCTTGACCTCGTGCTATTGTCCAACATCTTGTCTAAACTCCTACTACCCTGATTAAAACTGTTCAAGTATCATACATTAAAGCTTTGATTCTGCTAGTTTGCTGCTTTCTCCCCATTGGTGGCATTGATTCTCTACTCACATTTGCTACGTTTGCCGAGTGGTAATCAGGAACTGATTAGAGGCAGACGATGGAAAAGAGCTGGGATTGTAATTGATTTGCTCCAGCTAAGGACTGGAATCAGTCACTTAAAGGGGGATGCCACATGCTTAAATAATTAATGTATGTTATTGCTGTAGCCCAGGACAGAATTAGAAGTCAGAGACAGACACCTTGAACTTGAGACTTCTTTGCCCCGTCCTTTATCTTTACAAATGGTTTGTTTTTGACTTTCTAGCTTCAGAGAGGAGCTGTCTAAGTTCACAAATATTGACCGTTCTGTCCTGAGGCACAGGAGTAACATATGCAGCATCCTCCAAAGGGTGGCATCCTGCCGTTACTCGCTTTTCGAAATGCAGTGCAACACTTCCAAAGATTTAAGCTCGTACGCCAAGCCAAGGAAAAGCAAGGCAGAGTAGAGTATGTCTGCAGTCAAAATAAATGCCCTTGAAAAACCTTGAGTGCCGTCCAAATTGGGTCGATGTCCAGGGAATGTAATTTGGGCTCCCTCGGCAGAAGGATAAAATGAAAGTATGTGCAGGAAATCAGCTTTTGCCAAAAGGCGTGGGCACCCAATAGGTGAGGAAGGAAGAGGCCCAGTGGGACATTTAGTTACATTCAGAAAATACAGAGACACCCGGGCGACTAAATCCCACATATTTGAAACATGACTTTTTAAATCAGACATTTAATACAGCCTTTATTTGGGATGAGGTACGAAGGCGGCTGGAGTCACAGTGAGGAGTTCACAGTGAGGAAATCTCAAGGCAGCAATTTAAACTTTGAATCAGTAAAGCTAAAATCCTCCTTTTTTTTGGAATGAGTAGCGTCATTGTGGAAGATGAAGTAGGGCATGTTTACGCAGTTTGACATCTTAAAGAGAAATAATGTGGCCACGGGAAATCTGGAGGGATATTATCATAGATCTTTCTCCAGTTTTTTTAGTGCTTTTGTCTACATTTCTCTAGTTTTGTGTACATTTAAAGCACAGGTAATGAATCTCCACTATTTGGAAAGAGAAAGAAAATTGAGGCATATTTCTTTTGCTATTTCCTCTCCTCTTAAATCTCTCCGGTTCCTCTCTGCTGGTATGTCACAGGTGGGAAGCATCGTCTTTCGCTTTGCTATACTGTCTGTGTCATCCGAAGCCCAGTAGTCACAATATATTTGCTTTTACATATTCCACCACTTTATTGCCTTCTGGCTCATCGTCTCCTTTTACTTTTCTCCCGCATCCGCTATCTTCCCGACCTCCATCTCTCTTTCTATTTTTCAAACCCACATCTCTCTGTCTCTCTTCGCCTCTCCTCACCATATACATGTCTTATCTCTCCTTGTATCCCTGCCATATAAATAATTGATGGCCCATCTTTGACTCGACTGGTGTAGTTAAAGGGCGACTGAAGTCCCGAGGACAACATCAATACTGAGCTAAAAGTACAGCCTTGGCTTAAGCACAGTCAGCTCGCCACACTTTTCACAGGAGTCACTCTTTTGTAATGACCTACTTAGATTCGAATAAAACGTATTTTTCTTTCTCTTTTCTGTCTCTTTTAAAAATTTGCACAACTTCAGAGGACTCAGGGCTTTATCCAGTCCGCTCAAATGGGACATAAGAGCTCGCTGTGCCGGATTCTTACATCACTTTGGCGTTTGCTTGCATGTTGCCTCGTGCTGGAGTTGTGATGTCACGCAGTAGCTTATAGCACCGGTCTGTTTAGAAAGCAGATCAGCAGTTCTTTTTGTTGCAAGAAATTACATTCGGTGTCATTTGTCTCTTCGTTCAGGATTCTCTTTCATCTCCAGCTCTTTGAGGCATCCAAATTATGATTTTTTTTAATGTTTACAGATCCTAATGCAGCATCTAATTTTAACTGAGCAAACTGATTGGATGAGAGGAGTCCCACCTAAAATATTATAAATCTTTTTACATAGTCAAATACTTGAATGTGAAGGTGTCAGTCAATCTGACAAACTCACAAGGAGTTACCACCAAACCCTGCTACACTGCAGAGGTTTTGTTTTTTTGTTTTTTTTTCAGCTCATTGCTTTACTTTATTAGTTCATTTGGTCTGTGGTTCAGTCCCACTACTCTCATCAACTTTGCTTTCAGCTGCAGTAAAAAGCAGTTTTCATCAAAAGCGCTCCAAAACTCCAAATGAACAGTACACTACCTGGCCAGCACCAAACAAAGCTGAACATCTAAGACCAAACTACTGCTGGAAGGAGTGAGCGTATTGGATTTATACTAATCAGCTGAATCAGATGAAAACAGATAACTCTGTCTCATTTACAGCTGTTTTCCCTCTCTTTCAAATAAAGGAGTAAAGAAATTAAATCAGGCAACTGCAGACATTACTCAAGATGAATAATCACGGGGCTGTATTTCTGCTGGATTGTCTGATATATGGAAATTATAATAATTCTATACAGAAAAAATAAGTCAGGGTTGTGGGTCTGGGTGGAAACAGGTCTGATCTGGTGATGTTTCGTTGAGGTATTTATACATCTCAAGCTAGGACTTTGTGCAGGGATAAAATCTTTAAATAACTAAAAAAAGGATTTTTTCTCTTTGGGTAAAGTTAGTGAAATGCATGTTGCAAAACCCAACAATCCTAATCAAATTCAGTGGAGTACATCAACACGGACTCAAAGGGAAATTACTTTTAAAAAAACAAAAACAAAGATGTAAACAGAGGTTATGTGACCAAAGTTTGTTTCCCTGATCATCGTGGTTCACAGATTACGTATGAAGAATGGTTTTGTTGCAGCATTTTATTGTTTACCAGAAGTTATCTGAAAGATCTGAGTCATGTACAGTGTCCACCTAAAACTGTCAGGCAGCCTTTCTTATGTTTATTATTTACTGTTATGAAAAACACTGTAATTTTTTTATGGGAATCCCATGTTGGTGTATTGGGATTATGTATACTAGACACCACACCCCAACAAAACTGCACCTGGCAGTTTTATTGCTATGTTGTTATTTCGAAGGGAAATATTAAACTGTCACCATTAAATATGTTTTACTGTTAACACATTGTTCACTATCAGCTGATGATTTATGTGTCAGTTACATTATGAGCCCCTTTGTGTTTCACTGTATTCAGCAGGCTGGTACAGTGATATCAGTTCTGTAACACTGAGAAGTAGTGCTTTCTCAAAACTAGGTGTTGAAAGTAATTATCAATGAATAGATTATTAATGCAACACATGGTTAATAGTCCCGGAGTGGATAGCACAATTTCCCCAGTATCCACCAGTTTGACACAAGTGCTTCCCACAACTAATCAAGCCAGTAGCCATTTAATATATTCATTAACAGAAAACCACTTAAGTGCATGTGCTAGCATGTCGAAACTACACTTTCTAATGATGAAGTCACGTGGAATGGTGCACATTTACAATTAAGTGGACTGTCTTAATGAGATATTCATCGAAGACCACAGGAAGAAAAGCCTCTACCACATTAAAATACTGTGCATCCATAGATTGCCTCATTTTTGAGCACTACTTGCTCTATATACAAAGTGCAAAAAAGTGCAATACACCCAACAGCCACTGGAGGCAGGCTCCAAAAAGCTCTGGCTCTAATTGACTTCAATTCAAAAATGGTCATTTTCAATCATGAAATACTCAGTCAAAAAAATTGTTCACAAGTTATTCTGGTGTCATTAGCTAAAGATTATCAGTTATCAGCGACCTGATGGTCCATCTGAAAAAATATAATCACCGTATTTTCTGGACTATTGAGTGCACCTGTCTTTAAGTTGCTATTGAATTTATTCGAACAGTTTCATGTGGTCCACTCTGACCGGGTCTGATGTGACGAGGCTAAATGTATCGGTGGCACGAAGCTTGCTAGCTTGTAAAAAGCCAACGAGCCGATACATGAGCCACACCGGTGTTTAAGCCGCAGAGATCAAAGCATTGGAAAAAAGTAGCAGCTTATAGTCCGGAAAATACGGTAAGTAGATATTAGGCTTCAAAAAGAGGAACATTTAGGGGCGTGGTTAGCTGGATCAACAGCACTGAAGTCGAGTCTCATACACATTGGGCAGTGATCTCAGGTTCAAGGGTTAGACCCGCCTCCTCACTCCTTCCTTCGTATACAAATATGGTCAACTCCTGGCTCCAAACAACCAACATGGCGACATTTGAATGCCAATCTCTTGGCTTCAAAACAGCAGTCTGCAAACCAACGGGTGACGTCACACCTGCTTCGTCCATTTCTATATTCATTGTGTGTGTGCGTCACTGAGACAAAAGAAAATCCCAAATACATGTTGGTTCTTATAAAAACATTTTCAAAAGTAAATATTTTAATTTGTGTAATACTTACATATGTGTTAGCTTTCATTTGTTGGTGCACATTTCCAGCTGTCTATTAGTGGAGCATTGGCCAGCGTTTGTCAGGACAGTGTATTGCATATGCATATCAAACACAGGAGGGGCTTACTTGTAAAGACCATTGGCAGAATATAAAGGATGGATACTGTTGTGTAAAGTGAGAAATGGGACCCAATTGCAAGACATGTGTAGACACAAAAAGGTTCAACTAAAGGATTTAATTAAACCCAGGGGAACATAACGCGCTGTATGCAGAATAAGGCCACACTGTCCAACAAAATGAGGGAAGATAATCCAGATTGGACCGGCAGAGGAACAAGGATGACGCAGGAGTACGACGAAGGTGCAGGCAAACAGGATGGATAACAGACTGACAAAACAGGTGACAAAAACAGAGGCAGGGAGTATTTGTGAGGTTTGTGGAGTAACAGACAAGACACAGGTGAGACGCTTTGGGATGGGACCAGCAATCAAACAGGAGGGAAAACATCAAAGACTAGAAGTAACACTGAACATATGACAGAGAGGATGCTCAGGAAGAGACAAGGTGACATAAAAACAAACCAACAAAAAAGACAGAGGAGACACAGACAGCGAAACACGGAGAGAAAAAAAAAAAAAAAATCGATGAACTCATGGAAACAAACTCGAAAAACCCAACAACTGTAACAAATATAGCAACAGTGACATCACCTACTAGTTTGAGGATTGGCTTTTTGAAGAGGGAGGAGGAAGATCTGACTGTGTCTCTCCTCCTGTGGTGGCGCCAACCTGACTCTTAAAGTGTCTACATCCTTAATTAAGCATAACTTTGAGCCTCAATACAATTTAAATGAGTGACTTATATGAAAACTTCCCTCATTAACTTTTCAGCCGTGGAAGTTGCAACTTGGTACAAACATTGCTTCGTCCTTATCCTGGCGAGAAACACCATTTCTCCAGCTTTGTTCAGAAATCACAACAATAGAAAATGAGTTCTGGGAAGTAGAGAACTTTATTAATGATTAAAAAAAATAATGAAATTTACAGACGTGGCCCAAAAGGCACTGCAGGATTACACAGGATTATCCAACAAAGACAAAACCAACAGAACAATCAAATAAAGCCAAAACATAGAAATATCAACTCAGGGGGAAAATGTGAAGACACAAAGAGACAAGCACAGGGACAGAAGCAGGAGCACAGGCGGGTGAACAGATGAAGAGACACAAGGCTAAACACATCAAGGTAATTGGCAACAGGTGGAAGCAATCAGGAAATCACAGAAGTGGGAACGAGACAATAACAGGAAGTTAAACCAACCAGGACACACAAGGAAAGTAACTATGGAAGATAAAACAAGAAGTCGCAACACAGAGTGACAAGGGAGTGACAGACAAGCACAGAAGACACAACAGAAAAAACACATTTCAAACACCAGGAAACCTTAACTGAGGCATAATGCGTGTACATGTAAATAATTTATGAGTTTTATTTATTTAAATTTACATGTACAGGAGATCGGGAATAACTTTAAGAAATAGCCACATTTTTATAAGTTTTGTCCACAAATGAAATCTGATCTCCACCAAATTATCTCAGATTGTAGACCTGATCACCCTGCATGTTCGTGTAGATTTGTAGCTGTGACAAAGTTATGAATTTTTAAAACATTATAAGAGACAAGGACTTTCTGGAATATCAGGATTTTTTTCAGAGTAGTTCTCATCCTGTGATTTTACCCAAAATCTAATTATTTAGTGGATAAAGTACTGTCTGTCAAAGCAAAGTTAGGATCTGTTCATAAGTGTTTCTGTAATGTTGGTAAGAGAGTGAAAACCTAAACTTTGGTGGAGGTAGTGAAGGGGAAACGTGATCATGATATGGCTGTTTAAGCTTAAAATGTTGTTTGGCAGAATGAAGGTCGTATTCACTGGTAGAGTGTCTGAAGACAGAGTTTTAAGAAGGTGTTTGGTGTGTGAAATACTTTGCTGGCTAAAAGGCTGCGGTGTAGGAAACAGCAAGGTCAGTGAAGATCAATGCGACTGATGTCTGATGGGATCGAGCATCTAAACGTGTAAACAAGGCTGAGCTGAAGTTTGTGTGTGTTTAGACTCAGTGTTTGTATAGAGCACCAGAGCTCTCTGGTTGTATTGCTAATGTTAAATTATTGTATTTTCAATGTATTACCTTCAAAAGGTTGAGTGTATTTAATCATGTTTACCTCTGTGAGTGTTTCACGCCCACCGTTTGTTTTCTTCTGATTCAGAGCTTACAGGAAAAGCTGATTTTGTTAAACGTTTTTATCTTGTGTGTTTAGGTTCACACTGCTGAACCACAGCTTCTGAACTAAACTCAGCCTCATGTACCCTGTTTATTGAACAACCTGCCGTCCAAATCCTATTCAGTCAACTCACCGGTGACCACAGTTTATTAGTCTTAATACCACACGAGAAGACTAGAGAGAGGGTGAAATATGATCTGAGAAAGAGCAACAGACTGAGGCGTCTCAGTCTACTCGGGTGTGCTGAGCATGAGAAGCTGCAGGCACTTTTTTCCACCTGTGAAACCTCAGCTTTGGACTGTCTTTGATGCTCAAGTGGTCTGCCATGTGACCACAAGGATCAAGCATTCCCCTAAAAACCACATGAAGTGAGGAAGTGGCTTGAAAATTCAAACGTGCAACTGCCAGCACCAAACTTCTACAAGCTATTTAGATGTTGTGTATGGTTAAACGAAACTAGACAGCACTCAGAGAGAACAAACCACCAAGGTATAATCCAGCTGCATTGATGCTATAGAGCAGGGGTGTCAAACTCGGGACTCTGGCTGAGACCCTGCAGGTTTTCTTTCCAGCTGGTCACCAAAGCAGGTGATTTTAATCATGAACACCTCCTTCAATTTGAGGTAAGGAGCTCATCAGTGAGATCAGCTGCTGGAAAGAAAACCTGCAGGGTCTCGGGCCCTCCATGGCACGAGTTTGACACCCCTGCTATAGAGTGAACACTGCTGACCACCTGTGGTGAAATAGCAAAACCACCTTTTATCCTTTCTAACAGAGGGGGACTTTTCTGGAGTTTTTGGGAACCAGAACCCATCCTCTGATCTTACATAAAATTTAATCAT
>OOFC01047560.1:28863-44753 GCA_900323345.1 Pseudochromis fuscus
ATGTGACCACAAGGATCAAGCATTCCCCTAAAAACCACATGAAGTGAGGAAGTGGCTTGAAAATTCAAACGTGCAACTGCCAGCACCAAACTTCTACAAGCTATTTAGATGTTGTGTATGGTTAAACGAAACTAGACAGCACTCAGAGAGAACAAACCACTAAGGTATAATCCAGCTGCATTGATGCTATAGAGTGAACACTGCTGACCACCTGTGGTGAAATAGCAAAACCACCTTTTATCCTTTCTAACAGAGGGGGACTTTTCTGGAGTTTTTGGGAACCAGAACCCATCCTCTGATCTTACATAAAATTTAATCATGTTCATTGGGTAATACTCAGACTGTTTTTTCAAGCCAGAAGTGACCATATTTGGATATGATGGGAGCAGGGAGGAGGCAGGTCTTGGGCCTTTTAACCTGAGGACACTGTCCAATGTGTATGAGACCTGAGCTCAGAGTTTGTTGGAGCCAGCATCTAGTGGTCGTCAGGAGTATTGCACTTTTGTTTTTTGTTTTTTGGGGGGTTGCTTCATCCATCTCTGCATACAGTCTATGGTAACACACTATCTCTAACAAAAAAATCAAGATCTGTTCAGTAGTTTTTATGTGATGTTGAACAAATACAGGCAAAAGCATCACCTCCCTTTGGACACACTGCAATAAATATAATGAAGATGCAAAACATAAGGGAGATTTCAATTAGTCATATCAATATCTGCATATGAGGGTTTCTGGTCTGTGTGTGGTTCTACATGGTGAGACACTGATGCATTTCCTGCCTCAATGCACTAAAAAAAGCAAAAAATAAACCCCATATTTATATCTATTCTATTTCAGTGCATGTTTAGTGCTGTGCATGTTTACTATCAGTCCAACAGCAATGTCCTATAAAAGAAACAGTAGCTCACCATGTAAACACAGTGATTCCTGGCTCTGCGTACTGTCTGTTGTCAAATAAAAGCAAACAAATTGCTACAAAATTGCGATATAAAACAAGAAGTATAGTCTGCTGGTTGATGTCAAACAGATTGTACTGCGGTTTTCCTTCACAAGAACTGAGAATCTTTGTGGTTATTTGCTGCCACTTCAGTTCAAATCACATTTGTTCTCGCCCGATTGAAAATGGAAACAAGCCGCGCCGAACATCTGATGCTTAACACGGCGATGTCCGCCAAACTCGCACAAGAACAGGAGTGAGTTTTGTTTTATCATCTTATTTTCTCCTCTCAGTCAAACTTTCTTTTTTGGTTTGTTTCTGTCGTATTTTCTCAGATCGATCACTACGCCCAGAGGGATCTGAAGAAAGGCCTCCAGCTCTTTGGCACAGAGGGCAACGTGGGTCTGACCAACGCCTGGATGATTGTACAAACCGATGTAAGATCATTAAAGGGAGCGGGCGGTGTCTGGGGTGATCTAAAACAGGAGTCTGCTGGGGTCACGCAGTTGTTAGAAAAACTCCAACCTTCTGTTTTTAACTTCAGTGTTATTTAACAAGACAAGCCAAAGCAAAACACCTTGTCACCAGCTGAAATAAATAACCTCTGGACTGCATTATTCATTGCGACAGTGCTTGCTTTTGGCAAGGTTCCCCTGTTCTTTTATTTTTTTTGGTAACACTGTGATCACACATTAAATCATGAGAGCAGTCAAAAACTGAAGCACTATTTGGTTTTACATTTTTTCCATTTTGCGTAAAATTTGACTAAAACACAGTCCAGTCCTTTTTATCGTTAATAGGATCTGGACATTTACATATTGGCTGCTAACAATACTAGAATTATACAACGATGGCATCAGGGAAGAAAAAAACCTTGAAGTGACTCTGGTGACAGGAACAAACATGTGAAGCTTTTCTGCTAAAATGCTGTCAGAGAGATTAATGCAAACATCATAGACTCTCAGAGGTAATCTTTGTTTCCAGCTCTCACTTTGATGTGCCTTTTCCTTTGTATTATTTATTTATTTATTTTTTTCTCCCCCCCAAATTCATCTGCAAAGAGAAAACACAATGTGAGAAACTGAGATTTGGAATTAAAAAATGCAGAAGACGGATGGAGGCCGCTGCTGCGAGAAAATGCCTTTGGGAGACATCAAATGATAGATCGGAGACTTCAGGGCTCTTTAGACCTCTTTTACATCGCAGATCCGGTGTTATGGCTTGTAGTTTTGCCCCATTAGCAAATGTGCGGTACATGCAGAATGTTTTGGCTCTGGTCTGTGTGCATGCATGCGTCTCGTGTCTGGAGGCATATTGTGTGAGTGTGTGTGTGTGTGTGTGTGTGTGTGTGTGTGGTGACTGAACAGACAAAAATGATGACGGGGAAATCTATTGCTATGCCAGTACTTCATGCAGTTGCAGAGTGTGTGTCTGCATGTGTGGGTGTTAATGTGCAGGGAGCTTTTCTGCATACAGAAAGCTATCATGAGCCACCTTTTGAAAATTTATGTGCACAAGTATGAATGTGCATTTTTATTTTTTCTCTCTGTCAGATCAGTGCCGCTGTGTCTATGTACGGGGCTCCGCAAAGTCTGCATGAGATGAAGACCATTAAAAGGCAGCTCTCATTCTGTTGCTCACATCCCAAGCTCTTTTTTTTTCAAATACATGCTGAGTCACTGAATGGGTAATTCAGCAGATGTCCCTGGAGCAAAGTTCACCCTGAATATTATTAATGGCCACTTAGTGAACTATGCATGTATGTATGTATGTAAAGGAGGAGGAGAAGCAGTAAAAACATCCAGTAAATGAATGCGGCTGTAATAAATCAGTAAGGGTCACACGCCACGCTGGTTTTTAACTTTTCAAGGTGATAACATTTGAATATTCTGACTCCATGCAGTCTTTAGCCTTTGATTTGTTCTCGAACTTCACAACTACGCTTCAAATGCTTTTCTGGTCATTTGAATTCTGCTGTACTTCATGATAAATTGCAAACTTGACCCATTGTTTAAGCGGGCGAACGCGTTTTAAATTACCACACCATTCCCAATTCGATGCACGAAGCGGCGCAGGGAGCGGCCCGGGAAGGCAGGCATTTATTCCCGTGTGGAATTAAAGTCTCCGAGATGAACAAAACATCAGGGGCACTTTATCTTCTCAAGTACACAGATGAACTGCATTGTGGTAAAAGCCATGATCCCTTATCAAAAATCCATACCAATCACAAAGCGGGAAGATGTAGATAAAAAGAAGCAGGCGAGTTAGAAAATTATTTTAGGGCCTTGAGACAAATGAGATGAGAATTGTACAGAAGCAGCTGCAGCTCAATATCAGACGGATGAAGTATTTTCCAAGTTCAGCACATGTTATTTATTTCAGCCAGTAGATCAGTAAATAATTTTAGTTTCCATCAGTGGAGGATGTTTATTTGTTATCCAGCATTAGGATGTCAGTGTGATGCTAATAAAAAATGTCAAAATAAAAGCACATTGTCTTTCTCTGGTGCAGTTTCGCTGCTGCGGAGTCACCAACCACACAGACTGGTTTGAGGTTTATAACGCCACTCGTGTGCCAGACTCCTGCTGCCTGGAGTACAGCGACAACTGTGGCCTGGACAACCCGGGAACATGGTGGACGGCGGTAAGTTCTCACATAAAAATCAGACTTCTGAATGGTGCTGCTAATATTCTGCTTTGCTTATTATTTATTTATACAGGATTATAAATTCACAGTTTTGTAAACCCTGAGCGGGCACAGCAGGTCTGTAAATCTGAATGGGGCTGTTGTTGGAGCCATATTAGGTGTTTTAAAGGGGTTTGCATAAAACACAAGCACAAAAGAGGAAGGAATGAATAAAACCAATTGTTTATTTGGTCTAATGTAAACTGATGATCTGAGCATATCATTAAGATTTCAATTTACATTAACAATGCTATAACAAGAAAGCACTCAGAGCACAAACATCTGCCAAGGCATTACATATGGACATATGTAGATTTTGTGACAGAGGGTTTTTGGATTTGTGTTTTAAATATAATAAAACCTTCACTGTTTATAGGAGATGGGGATTTTCTGGGTTCCATCTTCCTCCAAAATTTAGTCAAATACATTTCCTCTTTTAACATTTCAATGGAAACTAAATACATCTAACATCTGTACTGCTTGTCTGAATCCACTGAGGCTGTGCTATTTTCAACTATACTATTAACATCAAGAACAATGCTGTTTCTTTCTTTTCATGTCTCTGTGGTTCATCAGCTGATGAGGATGCTGATGTGGTGGAGTCTTCATGCATGATGTCATGTTTGTAGTTGTAAGGTTCATGTTTCACCACAGTATCAACATTAGCTTAATGAAGACAAACGAAAGCAAGAAAATATCAACAAACATTTATGAAAGAGAGGTTCACAATGTTTCAAATCAGTCTTTAAATCATCAGGTTACATATTAACATAATTTTTTCTGAAGGCAGACTTGAAGATGTGAACCTGTCCTGAATCATTGCACTTAAAACGTTTACTATGAACTTCAACATTACATGTGAATCTTGAACTTTATTATCTGAAACCAAACACATTTCTATCAGTGGATGAAATTGACTATTGAAGTGATTAATTAATCAGCTGATGAATCACATAATTACTGTGAAAGGCTCTTATTTATCTATCAGCTTTTAAAATGAACAGGAAGTTAAGATGAAACTTCATTCAAAAATACATCTTTTATTCAACTTTGCTGTTGATATTACCTGTTACTAATACAAAAAGAAAATGGGCATCAGCCGCTGCCACATTGTTTACTTGCCCGTAAACACTATTGCACATGTGCATTTCTCAGAAGAGACAGGAAGGAAGGAAGATTCTTCATCTCATTGAAAAACACATCTGGCAACAATAACCAGTCATGAAATTTATTGGTAACTATCTTTATTTTCATTTTTTGTCGACAATATTGAATAATCGTTGCACCCTAATTGTCATCGTATTCAAACAACCACATTTTATTTGGTGACCTTCAAAACAGCAGCACTTCTAAAAACTATATGCTTTAGTATAGACTATAATTTAGTATATATAATGAATTAATGAGAAGAAACATTAAATCAGCTGTAGTGATGAGGACAACATGTGTGTCTTATATCAGGACTAATAAAGCAGCACTGTGAAGAGTAGCTACAGTTATGTATGGAAGTCCTTACCATCTGTGTTCAGTCATGGTTCAGTCCTATAACTTCAGATGGTTTTTTTAATCACATTGGTTTTGATGCTCTGAGTAACAGATGTTGTTTGTGATTGTGAGGTTATAGAAAGTCTGTGCCACTTGAAACAGTCTGTGTTCTGGTTTCATCTCCATGTTTGTTTCCTGCACCTTTTGATCCATAACCATCATCATGGCTGGATCAACCTCCCCAGGGAACTTAGGGGGAAAAAAATCATTGAAATTTACAGCCAAAAAAACATCAAAATAATTTCAGAAACATAACCAACCCTTTATGTATCTGCTGTTTCCCTTCTGAGAATATTGAAAATTCCACCTCTGGTGTCCTGTTCAAAGTGTCCAATTATTCATTTAATAAAACAGGTTGGCAGGTCAATATTTAAATTCAATAAAATATTTTTTTTAATTTTTTTGCTGGAAAGCACTTTTGAACTGTAGCTGTGCAGCAAACACCAACCAGCAGACCAACCACAGGATTACAATATAATCTTAAAAATGCAAACACATAACACAATGTCAGATGTTAATGAATTTCTTTGTCATGAAATGCAGGTTTAGAGGTCCCTGAACTGTGGTGCACCCTTTTAAGTCCGCACTTCACAGAGACCATTAACATATGTCTCAGGTTAAAACCAACAATTTACACTACTTTGCTGCTGCAACACCAGATAAAATATATATTAAAAAAAAGTGTTTAAAAGCGTTAAGTGGAATGTGGGAAAAGGGCCTGATCTGCTAAAAAGGGGTTGCATGTCAATGAGTCGGAGCACATTTGTTTGCACTGGAGAAAAATCTGAACGTGGTGTGCAGGGGATTTCATCAGCCAACAGAGAAAAAAAAAGTTAAAAAAAATACAAGCTACATCCGTTTTTGCATGTTTGTCTTAATGAATATGTAACACTGCCTGCTTTTATTGCTTGGACAGTATGCAAATGGATTAATCTGCACATGATTTAGCAAGATTGGAAGTTGTTGCTGGAGAGGTAATTGAGTGTGTTGAGATAATATGTAGGGACAGCTGGTATTAATTGCACATTCACTCAGAAATGAAATTATTCCACCTACTCCTGACCTGCTCGTCACCCTGCTGCGGTGAATGTTTTATTACACTATTATTACCACTTCTGAACTGAAGCGACTCGTGTCCCACACGAAAGAAACCACCTGCTGCCTTAACACCTTTCCTATAAACTTGTCGTCAACATGATTTGTCCTCGTGCTCTTTCAGTCATTTAATGAAGCCTGAAATAGAAATTTGGGAAATTCGTCCATCTGCTACTTTCAAAAACAAAACTTTGACTCTTGAACAAACGCAGACTTTTCTTCAGTGCTCTCTGTCTTATCAAAGTCCTTGATAAAAGATTTTTTTTTATTGAACTACTTTCCTGCTTCAGAGGCCTTATCTTTGAAAATTCTTGTCTGGTTCCAGAGGTCGAACTCCTTTGGACACAATCAGTCCTCTTGACTAATGATCTCCTCTTGGCAGCTGATGCATCAAATTGTGCCTCTGTCGAGCTTTAATATCAGCCTGTGACACAGCAGACCAGGGCTTCTCAACCTTTTTATGATCCGAGCAACGATTTTACTCAGAACGATGAGGTGATGGCCAGACTGAATGTACTTTGAACACTTTTGTCAAACTTTTACAATATATGACAAAGAATCTGCATTGAATATAATCTTCATCACATATGGGTTTTTCACATTGTTCTTCCTCATTGAAAACTCCTTTGACTGGAAATGGAAATGCACCAGATGTCACCTGCCTCGCTCTGAAGTTTATTCTCAGTGTCTGTTTCCACCTGGTGTTTGGATGATCTGCAGGGATTTCAGGTGATTTGGCACCGAAAAACTCTCAAGCATGTAAGGAAAACTTTGCACGTACATAATCCTGCATCAGGACGTGAACTCGCATCAAAGAGGAAAAACAAAAAGACCACAACTCTGACAGGAGAGAAACTAATGATTTTAGTCAAGATAACATAAAATAAATATGTAAACTAAGTCAAAACTAAGTTGATTTATTGTATTCTACTTGCTTCATCACACTAGTTTTACCAAAATAAAAGTACAACACAAGCCCATGTACAGCATTAGTATTACAAATACCATTTAGGTCAGTTTGAAGCTTGCAGAATATATTTCTTTTCATCTTGTTGAGCAGCAACACTCACACAGAGAGAGGCTGCTTTCACTCTGAATACATGTATTTTAATCAATAAAGTTTTTCTTTTACTACTAATTAGTTTTCTAGTGAGTTGCAGCATACCATCTGGTAAGTGTTTCTTCAGTCATGTTTCATCATACTAATGTTGAATATGTCTTCCTACACCTTGGTCCATATATTCTCAGTTTTTATTTACAGATCATTTGATAACTGTTGTGCACTTACAAAATCATTTCAGAGGATTTGTTTCCCTTTGAGATTTCTTCAGTACTATTTGAAAATGCACAAAAAATACACAAAATATTAGTCAAATTTAGAAGCAGATTTGATTTAAAATAGCAAAAAACTTTGTTACAGGGAATAATCATGAAATAAACTTTTTTTTATAACAAAATGTATTTTTTTTGTCATTAAAAGAAACATTCCCAATTTTATCATAATTTTAAAAAATACTTGTTTTTATTTAATGAATAAAAATATTACAATCAAATCATGTTATGGGAACAATTAAAATGAAGCATTAATTGTGTAATTTTATATGGACTGATTTGTTAATTGACAGGTATAATAATTATATGTAAATGATTTTAAACAAAATAGCTGAATAAATGTGTTTTTATCAGTTCCAGTTGGTTTTCAAGGATAATTATACTTCATTAAATGTGGAAAATCCAAAAAATGTCACAAATACTCATGTGAAATTAAAGCTAATTAAAACTACAATGCAATTATGGAAAATGACTGTATTTGATGTGTTCATTATTTTCAGTTATGGCAGAGTGGGTTTCTTGGAGATGTGTGGGTAATCAGTGGGTAAAGCTGAACTTATTGTCAAAGTGAGTTTCTTGATTCACCTCCACTTTCCCTCTGCTGCTGTGAAAACATCTTCAGATCTCCTGCTCATCTCTGCTGCTGCTGCTGCCACCAAATCACTCACTTCATTTTCTGCATTTACAGGAGTCGCTCTCCAAGGCTTTGAAGTCTCTCCTCACCACCTTGTACTTTTTTCAGGAAAACAGTCTGACCTCATTCCTTACATCAACTAAATGTAGATAAAATTAACACCAAATAAAGAAGGAAACTAAAAAAAATAACCAATAATAATGATGATGTGAGTGGAACAACATATACTGCACCTGTTTGTTATTGTTGTGTAAAAAAGGTTCAGTCATATTTTATGAGAAATAAGTGTAGGAAATGTAATAATTGGCATAAGCACATGTCTCAGAAGTCATATATATATAAAGTCTGAGCCTTTAAGCTTAATGAAGCTATTACACTTAAAGAAAATGGAAAACACAATGACAGCAGACCTGCACACCAGCTGCTTATTGTTCCACTAAATGAAGGCATCAGCGTGAAAAATAAAAATGGCAGAAGCAACAAAATTGAAAATAAGTTTTGAGCTGATCATCACCATTAAGGGCAGAAAATGTCAGGATCACCATCACACACTGAGGCGTCTGCTCTGCAGCCCTCAGCCCTCTGCAGCGCTGAGGCAGCCACAGAATATTACAATGAGTGAAGATGATGAACAATAATGACACTGATTTCTATTCAGCAACTGATGTTAAGTAGTTGCAACAAAACGTTAAATGGGCCATTTCAGAAATCATATCAAGTGTGCCAGATGCTGCCACTAGAAACTGTCAGAGTTTGTAAAGCTCCAGATCAAATGTGTTGTGTGTATCTTTTAAAAGTTTCACACCTTGTTTGGATGATTTTATTTTGTATTTCAAAGCTGATTCCAAACAGTGTAAAATATTCAGCATCATGGATTTTGAGGTTCTCAGTTGAACTTGTTGAACCTGTCAAGTCGACACAGGAAATGTTCAAATTACCATCGTTTGATTGGAATTTCAAGACTTTGTTTTTGCTCTTAAAGTGCATGAAATTGCACAATAGCTCTACAAAAACTATGTGCGGGTGAAGATCAGATCAAATGCTTCACATCTCCGTCTAAATGGTGCTTGTTTTTCTCATCATACACTCAGAAACATTCAGTGTATTTGTTTATCATGAGTCATACACCTTGTTTCACACATTCAGTAACAGGAGATACGGGCGCTACTTGGCATCAGACTTATGTAAAATCTTGTGTTTGTGTTTAGTAAATAACAAAATTCTTCAGTAAACTTTAGCTTCTACTCACAAAGGGCAGATCTTGAATATGATGCCTTCACAGGTCCCAGGTTTAGACCCGGGAGCAGTGAGCCCCTCAACTTTAAATACTGCAGTTGTTTGTAACTCAGTTCATTTTGTCCATTCAGCAGTGGAAAGGCCACACTGTGGTTAAACCGCAGCACTTTTCAATCTTACAATAAAAAAAAGTAACCTTTTAAAATGCCTTTCCATTACTATTTTTCCTGAAACAAGGTTCTGCACAAACCAGTGAAAGATTTTTTAAAATGATGCATATTTGCTTCCTTCAGGTGACAGCTTGTTGGCCTCCACGTAGACCTCTGAGTTCCTCCGACCCTCCAGTGTAGAAACCATTCTGACAACATATTCATCTGGCTTGTTTTGCACCTTGATTATTGTGAAGCTGCAGATCAACAGTCCAGTCACTGTAGTTGATAATGAAGCATAACAGCTCCCTCTTCCACTATTACCCGAGTTTACCTCTGGCTTATATACCTGTGCAGACATGTGTTGCATAGCTTACTTCAGTTATATTCCCTAAGATGCCTTTAGTGTACCACTAATGTCCACTTCAATGTAGTTTTCCAGCTTCTTAGTTTAAAATCAAACACATTTAATAAATAAGTCAGTGAGGCTGTTCAAGGCCATGGATAGTTCATATTAAAACGCCATATGTTCATGGGTTCGATCCCCGGCTCCCCCTGTCCACATGTCGAAGTGTCCTTGGGCAAGACACTGAACCGTAAGTTGCTTCCAATGGTGGCTAGCACCTTGCATGGCAGCTCAGTAGCCATTGGTGTGAGTGTGTGTGTGAATGGGTGAATGAGTTGCCTTGTAAAGCGCTTTGGGACCTAGCTAAGGTCATGAAAGCACTATATAAATGTACTCCATTAAAAGGAAGATGTGTGACAGGCTTTCTATCATACAAATACATCAAATTACCATTTGTAACAATCGATACAATAAGAATAAAGCCTGATGCTCAGTGTTCATTTTGAATCATTGGGTTTTATGTCATGTGCAGCAGTGAACTCAGAAAAAGTGTAAACATATTTTTTTCAAGCAAAAGGAAAAAAAACCCTCTGTGCTCCCATTGAGAGTGAACAGAAGAGAGTACAACATGGCCCAGTCAGATAAAGGCTTGATGACGTGTGCTCACATTCACACCTCCAAATATGCATTTACAGCTTTAAAAGCCTGCAAACATTCCACTTGTAGACTACGGCTGTAAACAGGTCAGAAACCTGAATAGAGACTCTTGTGGTGACGCATCAGCAGCAAAGGCAGTAGAAGCACAACTTTGTATAGAGCTGCAATACAGAGCGGATATCACTGTGATGAATGGATTAGATTTGCTGGTAAAGTCCAGGAGCTGAGGGAAGAAACAGGAAAAACAAGAGAGCACAAACCTCCACTAAGGCATATTCCAGCTGTACTGATGATATAAACTGAACACTGTGGCCCCCTTGTGGTGAAAGAGCAAGACTAGCTTGTTAAAACATTCAAAGCATGGTTTCCAGACAGGATCCCAACCTGTTCCTCGGAAAATAACACATCAAACACATACATAGACAAACACCTATGAAAATATAACCTTCTAGGTGGACGTACAAAGTTGACAGAGAGAAAAGAGACCAGGGGAAACAGACTTAAGCATAAGTAATACTTTTTATGTACAAACAAAAGAAAACAAAGCATACAACTGGAGCCACACAAATGGTTGGGAGTGGGAAAAAAAACAACAGGATTCCCAGAAATCAATGGCAGCTTCAACTAAAATAAAGGAGGAACCCAAGACTCGGACTAAAGCAGACATAAAAAGTACAAAAACAGAGGAAGGGAGTAAATCCACCAAGCTCAGTGCTCTATCACACAATACCACACACAACCTGGAAGCTGCCCATTGGTCCACTGGCACCGGCCGAGCTGTCTCTCTCAGTCTTTGTAGTCTCAGCCTTGATGAGCAAATGAAGACCAGCTGTTTTCAATCAACTGCTGCAGAGAGGAGAGAGGACAGGAGAGACAACACACAGGACTCATGCAGAGAACTAACACACCTTTGGTTTGGCCAGCAAAGTTTGTAACGTTTACCTGGAAGTGTGAGATTTGCTTTCCCATTTTCAACTAAATGTCATTGAAGCGAGCAGTTTAATTCTCTGTATGAGCTAAAACAATATCCCCTGCACAAAAAATAACACCCAGACACGTGCATGCCCCTCACCAGTGTTGGGAAAGTTCAATTTCTACATAAACTAGTTCAAAGTTCAGTTCACAAATTTTAAAATGAAGTAGTTCAGTTCATAGCCCTGCGACAGGCTGGCAACCTGTCCAGGGTGTACCCCGCCTCCTGCCCGATGACAGCTGGGTTAGGCTCCAGCAGACCCCTGTGAACCAAGTGTGGAGAAGCAGGTATAGAAGATGACTGACTGACAGTTCATAGTTCATAATTCAACATGTTGAACTAAATTCAGTTCCAAAAATTAACTAGTTCATAGTTCTTTTTTTTTCCCAATATGTTGCTCGCCGTTGCCGTGTCTTTTGATTTTTTTAGTCACTCGCACCCATAGACTGTATACAGTCTATACTCGCACCTTAAAAGGCTAGTCGGGTGCTTTAATGTGCCGTCTCAGGTTTGCTATTGACGTTGTTGGTGTACGGAGTTGCTTTTTGAAACATGGCGGGCAAAGTTTACACAAAAGGTAAGATTTTTCCCATCTGGATCATCATTGACCTTTTCATAAAATTCGTTTAAGTAATCATACGAAGATTAAATATTAATCATGGAGTCAGAGGTAGCGCTACTGCCTTTGTTTTGCTGCGATGCTTCGCATTTTGATGACGCATGCGGCAGTGCGACTCTGTGCTGTGCCACTGCTGCTGTTGTTGCCAGATTGGGTGTTTTCCCCCGACATATTAAGGCCCGTTTACGTTGTGCTTTAGCCGGGTTTTCACCTGGAAGTCCCTATGGAAATCTGACCTCTCTTAAACAAGTTAAACTGTGAGAGAGCGCCATTCACAGACGCCAGAATGAGCGCACTCACAGTCATCAGGCAGAACGAGCATTTATTGAACCCGTTCAGGAACAACACTGCCCTTCCCATTGTCCTTAATGGTGGATTAAACACTATAGACTGAGATGAATATATTTTTTTAAGTTTGTCTTAAAAGAATTTCTTCATGAAATCCTTCCTCCTGTTCATATTGGCCATTAAAAAATCTTGTTCCAATTAATTTCCAACATATGTGAGGAACGACTAGTAAATATACAAAATTGTTCCTCAAGTAAAATAGTTGTAAGCAACTCAGACTGCTGAGGCCTCATTTTACCTTCCAATAAACTTTTTTCCATCTGTGGATTTTGTGTCCACCATTGAAAGCGTGTTAATAAAAATTTTCTTATTGCCAAGTATGCGGAGGAGGCACTTTGCTCGCTTTCTGTAACCACGTAATCTTCTGAACTTAACCAGACCTCAGCTGTAGATGTGGACGATTATAAAACATTCATTAGAGGCATTTTGAAAGGCAACAACAAATATTTTGTTATCAGGCATAGAATTTCTAATCTAAACCTATCTACACAGCCACTGGATTTTCTTTTAGTCGAGCCCATATTCAGCGAACGGTGGAGGCTGAGAGAGTCATGATACTCCCACACAGAGCAGACCATCTTTTTAGAGAGGAGGAGGAGGATAGAGTGATGGTGGTGAAGCCGGTTCAGGGGGCAAAAAGAGGTTGATGAGAATCCTTTAAGATCAGGACAAACACCATTAGATCAGCACCGAGCACCAGAAGCCTCCCAGTTTGAAAACACCATTTTGACAATCTTTATAAGGAAAGACTGTGGACAAGAGAAAATCAGTTTCTTTTCTCTGTGTCTGTCAACATCAAACTAAAACCTGTCACAGCACTGACTGGGATGGAGTCTCAGCGGACGACCAGAGACAGGAGATAACTCCAAACAAGACCGTCTTGAATCACTTGTTGTGACATACAAACTACATCAGTTCACGGAGGAGGTGTGACGTCCAATCAAGTGCTGTCTGTTACTTTCCCACCAAGCTTCTTTCACCTGTAAGACCCTGAGCATTGTAAAGGACCCCACCCACCCACAGCCTCTACAGCCTCCTAAACGTCAGCAGGATTTACACAAATATCTTATTTAAATTTTTTTCTTTTCTTCTGTGTTGAGATGTGAGTGAACAGAACAAGTAAACCTGAATTTGAATTTAATGAGGGTTGAAAGCTCAGCAAAGCTTTTAATAAGTGAAAGATTATAAACACAAAACTGACATATTACCACCTTTTAAGCAGCGTGCGTTCGTCAAATATTCCCTCTCTTTTCGCTCTGCTTCAGGTCTCCACCAACTCCTGAGGGAAATCTCTGGCTCTTTACCTGCTAAACGCTCCTTCATGTTTTACCAGCCAGTCACCAGCTGTATGGTCCACTGTGGGTTTTTAGCTTTTTCCACTGAAAACAGCTTCTTGCTTTGGCCTAATCTTTCACTGAGAGCAGTCAGAGAAACAGAGTCACAATGTTGACTACAGCTGCTTTAAGTTCAGGTTAGTTTGTTACAAAAACCTGTTTTGTTGTGCTTGTGTAGATCCAGAGTTGCTTTTCTGTATGTTGGTTAAATATTTAGTCTCTCTTTGCTCTGCGTTTGGTCTCCACCAACTCCTGAGGGAAATCTCTGGCTCTTTACCTGCAGGATGCTCCAGTGTTTTTTTTGTTTTTTTTATTATAGAAAGTACAGTGTCCATATCCAGCCTCTAAAGTTTTGGTCTCTGGACCATTCAGCTATGATTTATGTAACATTATCATTTGATTTTGTATTTATAGAACTGTTAGTTACAGTTGCTTTATGCTCAGATGACTTTGTCACATTGAGCTGTTTTGTTGTGGGACTTGTTGTCTCCATTACATTGTGAATGTGCATAGTCTCAGTACTGGGACTGGGAAAGCAGCCTCTGCTTTACTAAATGTGTGTTTTTTTTTCTTCTCCAGGGTTTTATGGGAGTCTGCATTGGCTGCAAACAATAAAAGTGTGAATTTATATATTTTCAGATGCGGCTCTGAGGTCCAGGAGGTTTGCAGGAGGGCAGCAGTTTGATAAATAACTCTTGAAGCTGCCCTAAATTTTGGCTTACTGCATGACTTTCCATATTGATCCAGTCTAGAAATATTTTACCATGTTGTAAAGGAAATATATATATATTTTTTGGTTCCCTGATGTTTCAGCAGCAGCAGCAGCAGCAGCAGCAGGGAAATGCAGAGTAAATTATGTGCAGTTTCTCTGGCTCGGACTCAGCTTCTTGATGTTTTTTTTTTTTTTTTTCAAATAGCACAATCAGGAGGATATGTCTGAAGAATGTAATAATTTAATTAGAACAGCAGGGTAGTAGCCTCTTATGTTTCCTGTAGTATGTCGGGCAGCCTTTTCTCTGGTGTATTCATCTTAATCAAACACACAGGTTGGCACATATGTCTTTAAAATGTTTATAAAACCATGTCCCCTGCGGCTCCCACTGCAAATACTGCTCCCATTCTTTCAGCCACTGGGAGAAAGCCACTTTCTTTGCTCTGATAATTCATCTCCTTTTCATTACTTGCTTACCTCCCTGACCCAGCCGGACGCTGCTCTGATCCCTCTATTAGTAATAATTACCTTTCTCTTCCTTTCTGCCTGTCGGCCTCAGGAACATTTTACAGTTTCTAAAGAGATTTTAAAATGTACTCTGGGTGGTAAAAATGTCCTACTGACAAAAAATGGGAAAGCAGCAGGATGGTGGAGAGGATTTTTTTTTGTGGCGTTGCCTTCAGAATGCATTCAAGCAATGTCAGACATGAAAAATTCAGCCGATTCTCGTGTCTAAATGAAACCTCCGGTGTATGTGCTGCTCCCGTATTCACATTACTCCTGTTTGTACCGCTGAAGGGAGACAAGGACGGCAGGGACTAACTTGAATTTTGGAAAGTTTTCCTCAAGAATACTGGGTCAGAGGAAGAGGAGGAGGAGGAGCAGGAGATGAGGAAGTTGCTGTGAGGGAACTCTTAGCCAAATATTATTTTCTGACACAGCTTCTACTAGGAGGACTTGCTGGAAATGGGCCCTTATCCTGTTGTGTGTAACACTTGACATCTAAACGGCGAGTTGAGATGTGTGGGCTAATGTTTGCTTTGTCTGCCTGTGTGTGTTTGTGTCTCCACAGCCGTGCTACGAGCGGGTAAAGGACTGGCTCAACGAGAACCTGGTGGCACTTTGGATCTTTGCTCTATGCACAGCACTTACTCAGGTAATTACAGCCAAGAAGATGAGTGATGTTTTCCTTTTCCAGCAGTGGTTGACTCAGTGCTCTCACCCTGAGACAAATGCATCTTCATACTGTCTGCTTTTTTTTTTTTTTTTTTTTTTTTTTTTTTTTAAA
>OOFC01047560.1:51105-87879 GCA_900323345.1 Pseudochromis fuscus
TACTTGCCAAACATGTCTGATTGTTTTAATCCGTTGGACCTTCAAGCTGCTCGGGCAGCTCTGCTTACCTTATTGTTAACTTGATTACCTGCAGTAGACCTCTTGGTCTCTGGAGCGGGGTCTCAGCACTCTCGGTCCGTTGGCTACTTTCTTCTTCTTCTGGGGTAGATGCTTGGCTCACGCTCGAGGGGCTCAGTTCATTTTCTGTGTTGTTGTTGACCTCGGCAGTCTCTATGCCAAAATCTAAAGATGTGGTTGCTGGCGATCCTGACCAAATGCTGTGACACAACTCGAAATAAAGCGCAATCACCGGACCATGCCCACTCCGTCGTTGGGAATCAATAGCCTCCCTGTATTTACCCCGAATAGCTTTGAGCTTTGTGGTAACTTGTTGTTTGGTGGATGGGGGAAAGCAACAGGTCTCTGCTCGCCATCAGCTGGTGTCGGGAACTGCTCCATCATCGAGGTCCATATGTCCTGATATTTACTTTGGCAGGATTCCCAGTCAATTCTGATTTGTGTTTTAGTTGTTTCATAGTCCAGAGTGGCTCTGAGTAGGAGTTCCACTTCTTCATCAGTCCATACAAAGTTTTTCTTGGGGGCAGCCATCTTTCCTAACAGTTCCTAACAGTTCCTAACGGCAGAAAGGAAGTTGTACGCATGCGCGCAGACATTGTGGCGGACATGAGCTGCGTTTATCACAGCGCCCTCTAGCCGCCTGGAATGGATTATCCATCGAATTCCATAGACTTGTGCGTCCCCGTGTAAACGCACAGTTTTCTCAGAACATTCGTATAAATGCAAAACTGAAAAACACTACTTTTGCGTTTTCTGTTCACATCGTCATCATGTAAACGTAGCCTAAGTATTTAGTTGTCTTTTTTTGGACAGAAAAGTTTCAGACCTGTGGTGTTCATTAAATCGTCTTCTTTTTTTTTTACAACTGAATATGATCCTGACTGATGCCAGTATATGAAAAATGATCAAAAAACACTGCAGAGCATCCATCAGGTCAGCTTTGTAACATACTCGGTGAGGTGTTGGATCCCAGCATGGACAGATCACCAGTCAGTCTCATGGCCCACAAACAGACAGGAGGAACTTTCACACTCACATTCACACATCTATTATTCATGCACTACGCTCCTGTTAAATTGAGCCGTTGTCCACCAAATCCTGCACACAACACATTTCAGTAAGTGTCTCCGTTTATTCTGGAACATGCTATTAAACAGAACCAGACAGCCAAGACACACATAACACGATCAGGACGTCAACGACATGCAAACTTTACCCTACCATTAAAAATGTATTACACACGAGCATACACGAGAACTCCATGTTACGTCAGATCACAGTTGCTTGTATCTGTGTGATGTGAGGTTAAATTTAGAAAATTGTAGCAGCTTTAAAAACACTGATATGTCAGATGCTGATGGGTTCGGACTCTTGAACCTGCTTCAGTATATCAGGGCGCTTGTATTTGTGCTTTTCTTGTTGCTTAACAGACTCTTACAATAAATCTCCCATGCTGAGATGTAGTTTAGAAATGCCAGTTCAGGTGTGGACGCTTTGACACCAAACCAAATACCACCAGCTTTCCACGTATTGATTTTAGATGTTTGGTCAGACATGAGCCATGGACCTTAGCACCTTTGATTTCCTGCAGCGTCTCCCATGTTCTTATTAAGAAATAAGTCAAGCTTATGTGCACAGCTCCTCAACAGTCTCCAAAGTCCTCACAGCTCCAGCGTTATGAAACTGTAATGAAAACGATAAATGAAAATGACAAACCTCAGGCCTTTGGTGGAAGGAAGACAAAAACCCACCAAGATCTCATTACACAGAATGGAGCCATAGTTCAGTTAATGTGTACAACCTTCTTGTTGTACAGTAGCATTCACTGTATAATATCCTGTTCCTGCCTCTAATGCTCAGTAATTGTCATCCTACAGCAACTGGGAAATAAGCCATTCAGATGGTGGACATCAGCCTTGAATTCAAAAGAAATAATTTACAGACCTAATTGAAAAGTAACAGTACATGCTGGCCTGAGTTGACGCATCAAGACACAAAAGCTTGAAAAATAAGAGATGAGCTAGTGGATGGATTACTGAATGGAGCTATTGGAGTGGGGCTTTTTTTAAGGTTTGCCTGCAAAACTGCTCTGAAAGAAACTCCATGAGATAATCATCTTACACTATAGAGTAATGTAAGATGACTTTGGAGATGCAGCGTTAATATTAAAAGAAATGCAAATTAGCCTCAAGGAAATGCAGAGAGACCATATTGTTGCAAAGTGATCACAAAGAAGTGTAAAGTGACCATGACATGGACTATTCACACTGCAATTCATGATAGATAACCACAGAGATGCAAGGTTATGTATCCATAAGACACAAAATGACAATCAGTAAGCTGTAGCTGCAAAACTGAACAAAACACAAAATTACCACTTCCATATAAGAAATGCAAATTGGCTACAAGAAGATGTAAAGGGAGGAAAAACAAAGCAACATTATGACTTTATGCAATATGATCAGAAAGAGACACCAAACAACCAGGAAGAGGAGCAAGTGAATCCAAACATGCAAAAACAAGAAGGCATAAAATAATTGCTGAGTTGACAACGTTTCATGTCTATTTTAGTCATAATCTGTATATAGAACGAAGGAAGCTACCATCATGTCACTCATTGGTTTGTGGACTTGCATTTTGAAGGCAGGAGTTTTGCATTTGAACGTCGCCATGTTGCTTGTTTGGAGCCAGATGTGACCATATTTGGATATAAAGTGAGAAGTAAGGAGGTGGGTTTAACCCTTGAACCTGAGGACGCTGCCCAATGATTATGAGACTGAAGTTCACTGGTGAATGAGCCTCTAAACCACTTGTAAATCATTGGAGCTCAGACCTGTCAATCAAACTAATCACTAGTGTTGTAGTACTTGAGATTGGTCTTGGTCTGGAGATCGGTCTTAAGACTACTTTTTAAGGGGCTCGGTCTCGTCTTGGAATCGAAGGCGTCTTGTCTCGGCCTCAGACAGGGTGGACTCGGATTTTTTTGAACAAGACCGGTCAAGACCAGGCCAGCACTACTGTGATAAGTGAGAAAACTAGAATGTAGCTGCTGCCTTCCTGGTGTCATGTGGTGTTTGTGACACCCGGAGTGACATGTCCCCTGTACACAGATAGTAGATGAAGACAACTAGAGACGCTAGGAAAATTAGTTTTTGTTGCTGTTGCATTTATGTAAAGCAAACTTAATTGAAAAATTAAAAAATTATAAAAGATACTGGTCACTTGGTTCTGTTTTGTTGTGATTGGTCTTGAGCTTGTCTCGATCTCGACCTCTAAATGTCTTGGTGTTGTCTCAATACTCTCTAGTCTTGATAATGTCTTGGTCTCGGTTGGTATGGTCTTGACTACAACACTACGAATCACTCATCAGTAAATATCTACTTAAATATGATTTTTACGTCAGATGGACCACCAGATTACTGATGAGAAGAATTAACTTCAGCTAATGACATCAGTATGACTTGTGGAGTATTTCATGATTGAAAATGTGCTGTTTTTTGGAGCTAGCCTTTAGTGGCCAAGCGTATAGGTGCTAATTTTCTCATAATCCATCCACAGACAGACTGAAATATCCTGGATACAAAACAAACGGCATAATTCAGGAGTGAGAAATCAGCTGCAGAACCTGTGAAACACCGTGAACCTTTCATAGGAGAGCGTACCAATTTCAAAACAGGCCTAAAATGACTTGTGGAGTCCATCAGCTTGGAAACAACAAACACTCTCCAAACCCCCAGCGTGTCCTCGTGTCCCTCAGTTGCCTCCCAGATTCACCTCATCGCTTCAGCAGATCTCTGTTTCCTTTCCCCTGGTCTCATGCATTATTCATTCTCATGTTCGCGGGCTTTCTCCCATCTTGTGCTTGATCAATAAAACATACCTGTGTGCTTGCTCTCTTCACCTCTCCATCCTCTCGTCTTGTTCCTGAAGCCAATCCGTGAGCCCATGGTGAGCTGATAAAACAGCATAGATGGATGGCCTTTTCAAACTGGGAGAAAATGACTGCAATCCAGGCCATCTCTTGCCAGGCGTGAGTTGTGTCTTTAATTTAGGTGGCAAAAGTAAGGGAGTCCTTGTATTCATCACTTGCTTCCAGGTTTCCCCTAAAAATCCAGAAAAAGTGTCGACCTACAGGAGATCTTTTTTTAACCAAAGAGGAAGCACCGCCTGGAGTACTTTATCTCTCCTGAATAACTTCAGAGTTGCCTAATGGTCTGGAAAACACAGAATGAATTTAAGATCAACTCCAGATTGTTACAGATTTTTGTAGATATCTCAAATGGATTTTATTGTATCTAAAAAGACAATATTTCTATGCAAAGCAAAAGTCAAATATTCTGTACCCTTCACAGTTAAGTCCATGTGGCATTTGCTCACATTCACTATTCACTGTTGAGGAAGACAGCATTGTATAAATCTGATGGTGAACTTTATATACTGGTGGGAACTAATAACAACCCATGAAGATCATTTTTACTTTAGAAAGCACTCAGAGTACAAACCTCCATCCAATCCAAGCCTGATCTCCACCAAACGGTCTCAAATCGTAGACATTATCATCCTGCATGCATTTCAACAAAATCCATTCAGATGTGACAAAGTTTTGATTTGTACCCAAACAAAACTCTGTTTTCAGTTTGTACCTACCACTTCCTGCTTCCTGCTTCCTGTCCGGCTTATTGACACAGGTTCAGGTTCAGGTTCTCTGTCACCACTGTTGGTGCTAAAACATTCACCTTATAAATAATGAGGAATTTCTGGATTTTAGGGGCAGGATTTGTTCTTTCAGTAAAATCCTGTCTCAAAACGAAAAACAACAAAAAAGGTAGAGGTAAAAATGGTCACTTATCTTCAAAGAGGCTGGTGTTTCAAATTCTTCATGACACTACAATAAGCAGAGACTTCAAACCGGAAAAAAGCTCCAATAACAGCTGGTTTAATTTGATCGTCAGGGGCGTCAATGAAACACAACAGTGTTCGGTCACCTAGATATTACAGCACATGTGACTGCTGAACACCTCATCCTAAAACCATGGGGATAATCTGCTGCTGTATCAGCCTCCGCTCCTCTGGGAGGATTTCCATTTGGAGTCTGGCTGCAGGCGTTTGCTACTTCTGGCCCGACGATGCCCCAGTTTCACTCTCTGGCTCACAGTCGGCGTTCCAGTTCATCCACTCTTGCTTCAGGGGGCTCAAAATGAGGGAAGGTAATAGTAGGACAGTCATGACGTAATGAAGGAATGCTTCATAAGTGCTCAGTATGATGAGTCACTTTACTAGAGGGGGCACACAAAGTTATGTGCAAGCAGTTAGAAATGAGTGAGTCATTATTAGTTTTGTGCAGGTTGAGAGTTAGTCGGGAACGACTCGTGCAGAAAGTGTTAAGTATGATGAGTCACAGGTATTTATGAGCAGATCATTAGCTAATGATTTGTTAGCACAGTATCTCTCAGTCTGTTCTCTAACAAGTGGTCATTATATACACAGTTGCTGCTCACCCACTGTGTATACATGTATTTTATTCTCACATTTCCTTATATTTTATACAACTACTGCTTCTATTGCTGGGTTTACTTTTTTATTGTCCAACAAATTTCACTTAACCTTCAAATGACAGCTAAAATTGACCCCAGTGAAATATTCAGTACTTACCAGCAATTCCTCAATTATCATCATTGACTACTCACAGTTTTATGTCGTGTTTTGCAAAGAGCAACATTTTTATTTTTAATGTGCTGCTCACTGTCTGTGAGCTTCACAGCTGAGTAGCACAGCTGCTAGACATTTCCACTTCACAATAACAGCACTCCCAGTTGACCGGGGCAAATTGACCTTTTTCGTGGCGCTCATTTTGGCATGTCATGGGAGGAAAAATCGCAGGTGAAAGTGATACCATTAAAAAACGACTGCATTTCGTTTAGATGAGTCAGTTCTCTGTCACGGCTCACCGGGGCTCTTGATGGAGCTGATCCATCATTAATGAAAATTGTTTCACCTGCGCGTTTCCTGTTATAACCAGTCAAAGTGTCTACCGTTTAAGAAAAGAAAAAAAAAAAAAGGTCAAATTGGCAGATCCAGCCAACCAATCTAACTGATTCACAGGAAAGATGGCAATTTATAACAGTGTCACGTTGGGAGTTACTGACTCATCCTACTGCAAATATTTGCCAGTTTTTGTCAGCAGAATTTTTAGTCTTGTTGTGACAGGAACAGAGAGGTGCATCAGATAACATTAAAGACACTTATGTGAGCTGCTAAGAGGAAGCTGGTGTTGTGATTGTTGGCTCAATGCTTACTCCTTAAAAATAACAACTTAAAATATACTGTGAAGGAGATTTGAAGAATAAACGTAGCTGCACCCCATACTGCTTTTATTTTTATGCACCTGTTAGCAGCTGCACCAACTGAGACAGCTGTACCTGCTAATTATCAGTGTCATATAGTGTGTATCATATCATAGAGCAGAGAGCTGCTGCCCATTATTTTTTTGTTTTTACCTTGGCTTGAAAACCAGATGCCGAACCATCTCTCTGATCATTTTTAACACTGACAATAAACAACTTTCTTTCTATCCACGTGTGTGTTTTCACAGTGTTGAGTTTCACACTGAACAGAATCTGTGTGTTTGCCTGGTTTGACTTTCCAAAACCACGTGAAGTGAAAAGTGAGACTTGGCAGCCTCCCCTGCATGTGGCCATCCATCAAGCTCCGGCTGGTTTAGTTTAAATCTCCACCGATCATCTGACATAGCAAATTACAGTACAATTTGTAAGCAGCAGAAAATAACTTCTAATTAAATCAATTTTAATTTTTTTGCCAAGGTGAGAGGCAGAAAACACAAATGACAGACGGCCATTTTAATCGTCCCCCGATTGCTTTTCCACAATGTGGGCTTTGTGTAACCTTTAGTTTACAATCTAGGACCATTAATTCTCTTTTAATGCTGAAGTGTGGTGCCAACATTGATAACGCTGTTCTGATGTTGAGCTCAGCAGGGCATGTCTGCAGCCCGGCAAGCAGTGAAAAGGCATTGCTGCTTTGGAAATCACCCTGAAGTGTCAGTGGAGTTTTCTTAACTGACTTTCTATAAGGCCGTATTACTATTGAATAGAAATACGTGCTGAAGTCATTACACAGACCACAGCGGGTTTGTTATGTTGCAGTCACTGTTTCTCCTTTGTCCAGGACACATTGAAAATAAGGTTTGAACCACGGAAATGGACGAAGCAATCAGGGCTCAGAAATGAGGCCAAAGTGGAAGTGCAAAAATCATGAAATACTCAGTCAGTCCATTTTTTCCACAGGTCATTCTGATGTCAGTCGCTAAAATAAAATATTCCTATCAGTGCTCTGCTGGTTTATCTGAAAAATAATTCATAATTAAGTAGATATTAGTCTTCAAAAAGAGGAAGATTACCTGTTTATCCCAGTTTCCCTTCCAAACAGTCATAATTTTCTCTCACAAAGTAATATAACAGCACCCAGACACTGCAATGTTTTCAGTTAAGAAAGTAGGTTTCCAGAAAAGATGCTCAGTGGGAACCTGTGAATAAAGTACCTGCCAGACAAACACAAATGTCGCAGTGAGGTCTGATGACAGAATCAACATCACAATAAACAAAAGATGTTTTCTTCCATCGTGGGTGGTTATAACCTGTTTTGATATTGTTTTGTGGCTCAAAATGTTCCTTTTATCTGAACTTTGTTTTGTTGCTGTTCAAATGTTTTGTTCATGTGGGTTGGAGGTCATTTTTATACAGGTATGCCTGTGCCAGATAATGACTATGCCTCAAGACTACCAGCAATGATTTAATGATTGAAGCTACCTCCAATCAGTCAGAATATCTCTGTAGAGACATCAGCAGGACAGGAAATGGCCTGCAGGTTCACGTCAGGATGGAGATGACTGTGACCTCTGCTTCATATCTAAGATTAATGTTTCAAAGACACTCCTGAGTTGAGTGCATGTCGGCCGTATGACAGACCCACATGAACAATTTACGACCAGATGTTAATTTTTTATATATTCCTTAGTGAGAAGAGGTTATGGCTTTTGTCGCAACAAATCCATCACACGAGTTCAATTTGTGTTCGTAGCTTGGATGAGGGGCAGGAAGGGTCGGTCTTCTAGACTGTCCTCACTGAGGTATCTCAACAGCTAGCGGATGGATACAAATGACCACAGACATTAATGGCTCCCAGAGAAACACTCATATTGACTTCACAATATAGTTCAAATGTAAACAGTAGCTAATACAGCTGAAGCTAGAAATGGCGAATAACAACAATACAACCAATAAAAGGATAATAAAGTGTGATGCTGCATCTGATAAAGGAAAAAAAAAAGCTTCCAAAATGATAAGTTATAAAAATATAAACACCATAACATTTGCATTGAGAGTGTGCTAGTATCTAACTCAGCTTCACAAAGCTGCTAACATGGCTGTAGACTTTATCTTTATCTGACTTTTTTCTACAGTGTTGACAGATTAAATTAACTGTAGTGTAAAAAGCTGCAACACTAATAATAATAACATTCAGCTCATCCCCGAACAGCTATTAACATGGCTACAGACTCTTAGCTTTGTCAAGTTATGATTTTTTTCTATAGTCTAGTTTTAATTCATGTGTGAGGACAAATGAGCAAATATGACAGAAGTGCTTTGCATTGCTTTAGTCTCCATAGTCTCCGTAGTGTAATTAAACAATGCTAGAAAATGCCTCGGTTCTATCGCTGCAACTTAATTACATGTTTGGACTCCCAGATTAGCATCTCAACATGGTTATCAGAGGAAAGTTGTGTTATCAGACACTCGCCTCCAGTGTGCTTTAAAGAAGAAAAAAAAAATTAAGATTCACCGTCTAATGTAGGGCACCTCAATTTGAATATTTCATGCAGTATGCCCGAGCATCAAAACCAATCCCATCTTATGTGTAAGTTAACGTGATTAGAGACACTACATTATTAACACAATTGGGTGGAAATTATTGTGCAGTGTTTGCATTAGTGGCTGGGAGGACGGTCTTCCATCAGATTTCATTTTCACGGTGAAATGTGATTTCATGGAGTAAACTGCGGTCATTTCTGTCCCTCTTTTTATCATCACAACACAGAGGAGGCTTCAGCTTTCTTTTTAGTTCACGTATTTCATGCATTCAAGTCAAGCCTGAAATCTCTGCATCACTGTGTCAGCGCTCACATCTTCCTCCTGTGTTATTATGGATAATTAAGGCACAAGAGAACAGCAACACTGCAATCTTCTCGTAATCCAATTCCACAATAGTTCTGCAGGGTGCTAAAAGTCTAAAGGCATTACAGCAGATATTTTTTTCATCTGCAGGATGACAAATTATTTTAATATTTACACTCCAAATTTCTGAATTGGAGGGAGTTCACTTCAGATCAACACATGAAATCCTAACATCCTAACAACAAATTTAAAAACCAGATAAAATGCAGTTGCCCCCTGGTATGACTGGAAAATCGCTTTAAAGCTAAGAAAATTGAAAAGACAAAATAACAAACAGCCAGGGAGAGGTTTACTCTGACTGAATCATAGGCCCGCAGAAGGGTACAGCAACCGGGGCAAGACACCCCCGCAGCCGCTGCAGGACGGGGATGGCAGTAACAAATTATGTGCCAGAAAGGGGGGGGTGTGTGGGGTGTGTGGGGGGGCTCCCTGCCAGGGCCGAATGCATTAACCATGCTGTTTTGACTCCATAAAATAGTCCACTTGTGTCCTCAGGGGGAAACAAGGAGTTCATCTAGGGACTGTGTGGAGTTTCACTCGCTTCACCCGTTTACAAAGAGCTCAGGTTGTCTTTGGAGAGACAAGAAGGTTCAATGCAACAGTCAAACACACTCTCGGTAAGTGCCTCAGCTCCGAGTGGGGAATCAGAGGCTCACAGCCGGTGCACAACGCAAGAAAATCTAAAATGAAAATCTTATGAAAATGACATGTTATGGGTGCAGTGGTCCCCGACCTGAGGTTTAAACCCTTCTTCACAAAGTAGAGGGGGAGTTTGGACAGAGCAGCTACTGGCGATGAGACCTAAAGCATCCAGATATGTTTCAAGCTTGACTGATGCCAGAGACTGAAAAGTAAGGGTATCTTGACCAGCGCTGCATAAATTGTGACCATTTTTAAAAGAATCTGTCCCTGGTGAGTCAGAAAACTTTATAGATCACTAAATTGCTGCATTATAAAGTGGGATTTATGGTCAGTCTTAACTACACGTCAGATGGTCGGGTGGCGTTTACGATGTCCGGTAGGGAGGGGGGCGTCTGTGTCGACCATTTGCTGTAATTTTCTCAAACTGACAAGACAGCATTCAAATGTAGCAGCCTTACTAACTAATGGACCCTGCAGACACACATTCACTTTAAAATGACAAAAGTTTGGTAACTACCAGGCTAGTGGTTTAAGGACAAAGCACAAAACGTATACATCTCTTCAAACAAGTATTATCTGTGTATTCAGTGCGTACAATCCCGTATCTTATTCTTCTGTGCTATAGAGCCACATTGTGGTGAAGAAAAACAATTAAAAACACATCAATAAGCCACATTGTTACACTGGTTGATGTTTTTCATTTCCACTTTCTAATGCGCTAAATGTGAATTAATCCACAACTCAATACCCTCCCCAACAAAGGCACTATTTATTCTTGTTTGAGTAACAATGCTAAAACTACAGTGCCCTGATTTTTTGGGGGAAAAGCAAACTCAGGATAAGGAGAGAGGGTTTTGTATGCAACATCAACTGTAAAAACCTTTGAGGCAAATTTGTATTTTGGAGCTACGTATTGTATATAAAACTGACTCGACTTCGATCCCTGTGATGAATTTTTAATGATTTACACCTGCAGGATGAGGAAATAGGATTTGGGCCTAAGAAGCCACAGACAGGTTGGGAAAGTTGGAAAGTTTGGTGAGACAGACTAATGTAAGTTTTGTGTTTTTGTTGGATGTTGGATGACAGTAAAATATAGAATTATCTTGACAACCTGGCTGGAAATAACTGACAGGAGCCAAGTGTTCATTTAAACACCTTAGCGAGGCCTGAAGTCCGACACTTGTGTTAATATGTAATGTATCAAAATCATGTGTATAGGATGGACAAAGCTAATGTGACGTGACCTGGAGTTTGGCATTGGAACGTTGCCATGTTAGTTTTTGGAGCCAGGAGTGACCATATTTGGACATGAAGGGAGGAGTGAGGAGGCAGGACTGACTGTTGAACCTGAGGACACCACCCACTGTGTATGAGACTGGACTTTGGGCCTGGTCTCATTTTAAATCAGGACTGTCAATCAAACTAGCCACACCCTGAAATCTTTTTGAAGCCTAATATCTAGTGAATTATGATTTTTTTTTTTTTTTTCAGATGGACCAGATCACCGATAAGAAGAGTTGACTTCAATGACATCAGAATGACTTGTGAAAAAATGTTTTGACTGAATATTTCATGATAGAAAATGCAGATTTTTGAACTGAAGTCAATTGGAGTCAGAGTTTTTTGGATCCAGCCTCTAGTGGCCTTCGGGACCAGTGCACTTTTTTCCCTTCCACATTGGCCTAATGTTTGAGACCTAATTGCTTTGTCCATTTTTATACACAGTCTATGATCAAAACAAAGCAGCTGAGTCCTTTCTGAGCCTCAATATACACACTAAAAGTGCCAGAGTCCGATCAGTCAGGATCACATTAGACATACACCAGCACAGTCAATGGGATAAACACTGTAAAAACGTGTTCGAGGAAATTTAATCAAAATATGACACTGAGCATGGCTGCTGAGACTCTCTGGGCGGGGTGTTTTAAAGCCCGGGGTGCCGACATCAAAGACTTCGTCACTCTTGGTGTCAGGAAGGGCCAGGAGGGCCGTCTGGCTCTGGCTCAGTGGGATTAAAAGATGTGAGATGGAGCTGGGGGCCAGACCAGAGTGAAGTGGGGGAAAAAAAACAACAACAAAACAACATCTCAGTGAAAACAGCCAGCCAGCCAAAAGATAGCTGGTGTGACTCTGACACCTGTTTAGACTCAGCAGATAATCGTGTGTCAAACAATTGGAAGTGAAATTATTTGTGTCAGCCCCCCCCACCTCCCTCCCTCCAGCTAAGTGTAATCAGTGTGAGACTGAGGTTGTATTGGACAGCTCCCAGATGTGGTTCTGCATGGCTAACCTTCCTTTCCACCTTTTACAGGAGTGTCTGTTACACAGGAATATATAACCCATCTGTGATAGTAGACGGCTCACAAATATACAGAACATCTATAGTTTGTAGGAGATCGGTGTTGGTATGTTTGAATTTTCATGGCACGTGGTTTGAAGTGGGATCTTTGATCCTCGTGGTCACATGACCGACCACATGAGCATCAAAGACAGTCCAGACATGAGGCTTCACAGGTAGAAAAATGCCAAACTCCGGGTTTCAAAATGCGAGTCCACAAACATCCACGATGCCAACACCTTGATAAGCAGATATGGTGATACAAATATTTGTACAAAGTAGTGTTTGGGTTCCCACCAACACCTAACAGAAATATCTGTCTCCTCAGCAGCTGCACAGCGGACATGGTTATTTGTCTGTCTGCTGTTTGGCGTCCAGAGGGCATTGTACAGAACTTTTTGAGCTCTTTGCACAAAACAGTTAAGCTGCAGGCCGTGCGACCAAAAGGTTTAGGTGAAAGATGCTGAGAAGAGGAGGACTGCAGAGTCAAGGTGAAAAGGGACAGTGAGTTTATTACTATGAGCTTTTTTCAATTGATGACCTAAAAATATTAATTAGTGCAGCTTTGCAGCCACTGTATATTGAATTTATTTTATTTTTTTATATATACCAAAAGAGGATGACCTATTTCATTTTAATGGCTGTAAATCCACAAATTTACTCCCAGCTTACTAGCATGCCCTTACTGGTTGTGTTGTGATTAATGTTGTAATTAATACGACTAATTAATTGAACTTCAGTCCAGGGCTTCAGTTTTGGTTGTGATGCTCACTCGGCTGAATATTTGTTATATGTTTGGTTTGTGCTGTGTAAAGAGGCTGGTTTGGCTCTGTACATGTGCAAAGCCATCATAAACGGGAGGGATTTTACTTTATGGTTTTACACATTAATGTTGCAGCTTCAGTTTCATGGTGGAAGATTAAAGCAAAAAACTCTTAATGGATCTTAAACAAGCAAATAGCTGCAATGTGGGAAAATTATGCAGGCATTGCAAAAACAGTCGGGAAGGGGGGTTAAAAGCTCAATAATGGAATATGATGTAAAATGCAAGAGTGATTTTGTGGATTCTAAAGAGATTACAGCTGAGTTTACAGATATTGCTGATGGAAATCTGTAAAAGCCCCGAAAACCTATTAGTCTATTAGCTATCAGGAGGGATCAGACTCTACAGGACGGTCTTACAGAGATACAAATTTGTTTGTTTAAGTTTAGAAAACTCATCTGTTTTGAATTAATACGAAGACTCACATTGAACTTAGGTTTACTTATTTAGCTGTGATTTATTTTTGTTATGAAGAAATATTTACCTAACAAGTAAAATCAAGATTTTGGGGTCACCTAATATTAAACCTGGTGCAGGGTTTTATATTTTACACAGGAAAATAAAAATGTAATGTGCCAGTTTACTGTTTTTATATTATTTACATTTCTGCATCTTTGAAACACACAAACAATAAAATTTCCCATTTTAAATAAATAAAAAATTCCAAACTTTAAACTCAAAAGTGATGATTTAATGATGCACTGTTTCTGTAATTTCACAGATTTGTTTGTGAATTGACAGATATCTTGTTTAATTAAGTCATTTATTTTACAACATAATGTAAATAAATGTGTTGTGATCAGTTTCATTGTTTTTACATGTGCAAACAAACACACAAAATCACATTTTAAATTAAACCTGCAAACAGTAAATCGGAAAATTATCACATTTTTACGAGTTAGTTATTTTCTAGTTTTGGTGCTCCAGCTATTACAAAATTATCATTATTACTTTTTTCCAAAAACAGCATTACATTTGAGCTGGGAATGGATTTTTCCTTCGAGGTCAATGTAGGAAACGTAAATCTACTAATCGACTGTAAAACCTTTTATCTGTTTATATTTTTACAGGAGTATCTGGTGTTGTAAACATGGTTAAACACACTCTCATCACTGTGTCCTGTTATCTAACATGTCCTTGGTAAAGCATCACTGCAGAGTGCAGTTCAAACACAAGAGAGTTACCACATTCAGTTCACAGGGATTACATAAAAATCTAAGTAGCATGATTTCCCCCATGGGTACAAATACCAGAATATATTAAAATGTATCTCACATCAATGAAAGGAGGGAGATTTTGAATAATGTAAGCATGATTAATTAATTTCACTTTCATTTATTCTGTCCGTGAGACCACAGTGATTGTTTATCCTTTTTTTCCTACACAGGACGCTTCATTGTTTCACACTATTCATGGCACCATTGTTTAATTCAGAGAACTGGTTGAAATTCTGAAGTGAGAGAATGAAAACAATCCAGTGTGAACCAGGCAACAACAAAGGCCTGTGTGCCTCAGGATGGTGACAGAAAGACAGAAATAGCTCAGGAGAACTGGCAGAGGACTTGGACTGACAGTCACTGACCAGTTTCCTTCAAACTGTCAGTGGAGAGAATTGTTACTGAAGCTGGTTTGCACTGTCACCCTGCCAGTACACCCGTCTGTAAGACCTTTGATATCTCAGACAGAAAGCGCATGTATATTCCAATTTGACATTGTTTACTGCAGATGAAAAGGAACACACACACACACACAACATAAATTAATGAGGCGCTTGAGAAAACAATGCACAGTAACATTTTGAATTTTCAGCATCTCTGACAAACAAACAAAGAGGAAAACCCGGCATGCTTAGTATGCGCATGAACTGATTTACTGACACAAAAACAGCTTTTTACCTTCCTGTTTCTCTTGGCTTTAGTCCCAAACATGTACTATGGCTGCGTGGGCTAAAAGCAGCAAGTCGGCATTAAGTGTAATTTCACCCAGAGATGCTGTTTGAATTTGATACACAAGGTCAGATAAGTGAGAGGGCAGCTCATTATAAGAACATTAAAGGAGATATTTATCACAAAAAATGCAAACGGTTCATCTTGAATGAGGAGGCTTCATACGAGTCTGTAATATTACCCATACTACTGTAAAACAAACTGCAATGAAAATGCTACATTGAATTAATTGGCGGGGGGGGGGTCATAAGCACATGATACCTCAGATGTGAAGGTGTCTGACTGTCTGTACTGGTGTGCAATACGTTTATTAATTCATTGATACTTTATCTATTGAACCTTTAACTTAAATGTGTTTGCTTTTTACTCCTGTTGGTGTATTTTTGCTGCTGGTAACCCAATTTCACTAAGGGATCTCCCAAGGGATTAAAGAGGTATCCATCCATTCATCCATCTGTCTACCCAGCTTTATATGTATAGCCTTAACCTCCTCTAGTGCAGTAAATGCAATTTAAAAAAAAAAAAAAAAAAATCTGATTTATCTCATAAAGATCATCATCTGCAGTCCCTCATTTCATCCTCTGTCTGCTGCTCTGACCCCCTTCAGACCCCCTCTCTTCTCAAGAGCCCACTTTCTTCTGATTGGCTAACGACAGGCAGAGCGACAAGAGCCGAACAGCCTCTCCAACAGGAAACGACAGTAAAGTACCTCTGTGCACTGGTGTTCATCTATATACTGCAGTACATGAAGTAAATAAATGCAGTTATAATCAGGAGAGGAGAACTAGAGGATGCGTTCAGGCTCATTTCCAAAGAGCTCCAGAGAAAGTCGACATTCGTACGTCAGACTTTCAGCATCAGAGAGATTTCTAAGTGTTTTCATCAGGCTGCAGTCACATCACTTTACCTCATGATTTGAAACTTCCACTGTGTGTATTATGAACACCAACACTGTAAAACTATGTAGAATGGAATACATGGAAACACATAGTAGATCTTCTGTAAGTACTTTCATATGGGACTGTTATTTTTGTTAAGGATCAATGTTTGGATGAATACTATGATTTTTTTCTTCTTTAATCATTTGTTGAATTTAATCATTTGTACAATTTTGAACTGTTTTGTTAAACCAATAATCCAAATAGTAAAACTACTACCAATAAAAATTAAACATTAAAATTCTGAATCACAATTTCTTGTCAATAGACTCATTTTGTCAATGCTACTTGGTTTATAACAAAGCAACATGTTTTATAAGCATTTATGTTATTTGAAAGCAGAAATCTTCATTTTCTAAAGTCCTTGTTAACTAAAGCTGCCAAACACATGTAATGGAGTATAACGTACTTCTACTCATTTTAAAGTGCCACCTGCTTATCCCAGGATCAAATGATCCCGTTGTAACACTGAATATATGCAGGAAAAGTTCCTAGTGGTGGAGACAACCGACCGACCGACCGACCAGTCGACTGCTGAATATCAAAACAGAGCAGAGGAAGCAGACTTCAAGCAAAACAAAAGGTCAGAGACAGATGTGAACAGTACTAAAGCAAAGTTTATTAGAATAAACAAAGAAAACATCACAAAGACAAAATAGCTATAAATCTATCATTTTCCTCATTTTGTTTCTCGTACAGCGTGTTTACTTCAGACTTTAATAATAAACTTGAAAATTGAAACTGTAGGGTGTAGAGGATCAGCTAACCTTCAACCTGCCTGTATCTGTCACAAATATCCCAGAGAATGGTTTGGTGAGGAAAATCTCCAGGTTTGTTTCATTTTCTTTCCTATTTATAGTCACACATTATTCCACACAGACGCAATCGCACATGCGCAGACACACACACATACACACACTCAAACGCACTCAGACCAATGTCTTTACTTTGGTCTTTTTATTGTTCAAACAGGATGCTACGCACTTCGCCTAGAGACTCTTGTCTAAATAAAAAGTGCTACACTGGTCATGTAGCACCTTCAGGGTCTCGACAGTTGACAAATCATCTGTAGGACGAACATGCACACACTGTTTATTTATAATTATTTACAAAATCTGCAAAACCCAAACCGTTCCCGTCCTCGTTGTTTTGCCGGTCTTTCCTCCTCGGGACCGTCCTCTCTACTCAGCGGGGAGGTGGGGTGGGGGTCTGGATGGCGGTTGAGACTAGTGGATCCTCGTCAGCTCCTCTACAATCTTAATGACCTCGTCCACTGTGGCTTCACGCTTCATGCCGCTCCCGTCATCAATCTGAAATCGAATGGCACCATGTGGTGAGACAGACCCCAGCAGTGCCACTTGTGTCACATTAGACAGCAAATGAGCAGGTACGTGTACAAGTGTGTTTTCAACAGTTTGGAGGAAACACTCTTATTTAAATTGCTGTTGAAAGAGGACTGGAGGTAATCTTCACTGATGACATATTTTTTAATAGCTGCATTTTATCTGTATATGTGTGCATCATTTTTTTTTTTTCTCTATCAGGGCGGCAACGAATGACTATTTTGATAGTTGATTAATCATCAACTATTGAAACAATTAATCAACTGATTGGATTATAAAGTGTAGAATTGTTAGATGTTTTTTTTATAGCTATCAGCTTTCAGATCTCTTCCTATCTCTCAGCAGAAATAGGAAGGAAAGGAGATGCCTCACTCCATTGAAAAACATGTTCGCCACAATAGTTGATTCATTGATATTGGTAAATATTTTAATCATTTATTTTTGTTGACTACTCATTGCACCCCTACTCAGTATCTGATGTTGATCGAGCTGTTTCTGCCTTTTTCTTCTGTACACCACTAAGTCTTTCCACTCAGATTTAAATATTAAAACATTAGTCAAGTATGCAGTCAACAGATTTAATTAATCACTAACACCATTATTACTTTAACATGTCAAACATTTGACAGCTCAATTGTGAGATCATGCTGCTTTTTCTTGTCTCAATATTATTGTAAATTAAATGTGCTTGGACAAAACGCAACATTTGCTGGCATTTCTACAAAGATGAAACGCCCATTTCACGCTGCAGCACTCATTTTCACAAAGTTACACATCCCACCTACAATTCAGATTCAAATGTGCACTGAGATGCAAGTGAACAACTGATGCTGCAGCATATTTTGTTTTTTAAAGCAATGCTCCAACCTTTGCTGAATCTTGGCTTTCCACGAGTCTCCTGGCAAAACAACCATCCAAATATTTTGGACTGTCTTTATCAGCTGTTCTTGAGAGGGAAACAGGGAGCAGCTTTTGTTTACCAGCTAAAAGTGTGATTTTTTTAGTTTTTATTATTTTTTTAATGCAACGAGAGTAGAGACTCACAAAGAAGAATATTGTTATTTGTTTATCTGCCAAAATTGATTTTGCCACCTGTTCTGGCGTGAACGTTATTCCCAGTTCCCACTCAGAGAGCACAGGAGCAGCTAATAAAAACTCTCTACAGGGTTTTTCAAAGTTCAACACCGGCTTAAGCCAAGACAAAAGATAGATATATATATATATATATATATATATATATATACACACACAAATGACACGCCACTACGTTTGTTTGTTTGCCACATGCTTCTGTTGGACCTCTGCACAAAACACAGGCGTACGCACACCTCTGGGACTGAACTAGCTTTCATATCTGTGTCTGTTACAGGTCACCGCAAACTCTGCCAACAAGCTGGCAGCAGGAGCGCTGTTGAGTAAGCTTAATGTCTTTATGCCCTTTTAGAAAGGGAAGCAGTGCAGCGAGTTCACAAAGCTGAAAAGACTCACAATATGTGGAGGATTTTCTTGTAATACAGACATCATAATTGTTCAACCCCTATCTAATATTGCTGTTTTTTTTTATTCAGTCACTGTTGCAAAATGCAGTTCAGCTTTTAGGATCTCTGCAGCAACCATAGATTGTACATACAGTGACGCAACTGGCTCTCAAAAAGGAGGATAACGTGGAAGTGTAAAAGGTGCAATACTTCCGATGGCCACTAGATGATAGCTCCGAAAAAGTCTGGCTCCAATTGACTTCACTTGAAAAATGGTCATTTTCAATAATGAAATACTCGGTCATCAATACATTTTCCCACAATTCATTGTGATGTCATTAGCTAAAGTCAACTCTTTCTGTCAGTGATCTGGTGGTGCATCTAAACAACTAAAAATCATCATTAGGGTTCAAACAGAAGAAGATGCAGGGGCGTGGTGAGTTTGACTGACATGTCTGGTCTCCAATGGGACTAGATTTGATTTAAGTTTCATACACATGGGCAGTGTCCTCGGGTTCAAAGGTCAGACCCACCTCCTCCCTTCACATGTTTGGGCTCCAAACAACCAACATGGCAATGTTCAAATGCCAAACTCCTGGCTTCAAAACATGCTATGGGCACATTGATTTGACTGTGATACAAGTCCTGTCTCTGCAGTTCTACAAGTTGAGAAACGAACATCACAAAATGAGCAGAGCTAAATTATTTCATTACACCAAAAAGGGCCTGGTTAGAATAAGATTACCAGGATAATTTAGATTCTGAGATTAAAGCTTCTAGTACAACAGTAAAATTTCTCAAAGTAGAATCCGACTTTTGAAAGCAACTGAGAAAAGCCTCTGTTGCTGCCAAACACTTGAAGGTGGAACTGGTAAAAGGTAGAAACAGAAAAAAATACAAGACACTAAACAAGCAATGACTTCATGCCCAGAAACCTCGCCTCACTCCAAACAAAGTGTCAGGGGAACCTTTTTTGTTTATTGGGGCGAGCTGGACTTGTGTGGATCAGAAGTATATCTGGCGTAAGATGGACACGGCCAGCATGACAAGAAAAACACCATCCCCACAGTCAAGCATGAAGGTGGGTCAGTCTAGTTGTCAGGGTGCCGCAGCAAAGGGCAAACTTTATTACGTGACTGGCACCTTGATTTCTTTGAAATACCACGGCATTCTGAAGAGGAAGTGATGCTCTCAGGGCATAAATTGAAGCTTCATCAGACTTCCCACCCAGACGCTTAAGCATGTGTCAACTGATGCTTGGTTGAGGAACCACTGTCAGATTTTAGACCAAGGACTTGAATCTTACTGGAAACACTTCTGGTGGGATGTGAACAAAAGCAGCAGCCCAGAAACCAAAGTACGATCAAACTTTTCCAGGAGTTTTTCTCTGACAAAAGACTGATATGACCAATGGGAATCACAAGTTTAGAATATTTGGGTTATTCCTTTGCATGTGCAACTTTATTATCAGAGAATATTGTTGTTTATGTTGTTTTGTAATTTTGCGACTTCCATGTTAGAGAATATTCAAGATTTTGTTCAGTGAATTTGCGACATTAACTTCTGAAAATATTATGTATGTTACACCAAAAAAATGTGTTTTATCACTGAAAAATGCAGAAATCTCAGTTTTTGCAAAAGATGAAAATCATCAAATTAAGTTTCCAGGACAACTTTGTTACTTTCAAGACATTTTACTTACCGTATTTTCCGGACTATTGAGCGCACCTGTCTATAAGCCACTATTGAATTTATTCAAACAGTTTCATGTGGTCCACTCTGACCAAATCTGATGTGACAAGGCTAAATGTATCGACGGCACGGAGCTTGCTAGCTTGTAAAAAGCTAACGAGCTTCAGCGGATACAGGAGCCACACCGGTGTTTAAGCCGCAAGGTTAAAAAAAGTAGCGGCTTATAGTCCAGAAAATACGGTATTTGTGTCAATTTTCAGAAGTTTTCCTTGACGAGAAAAAAGGTCTAAAAAAATGCAGGTTTTCCAGAGCATGTGGAAAACCTGTACTTCTGGAAACACTTACTTGAAGACGCTAAACACAAAAACAGAGTCCAGGGTAAAATAACTGTGGCCTCCTTTAGAGAAAGAGTTATTTTTAGTCCTACTAGTAAAGCCAACATCGTGTTCTTAAACTTAAGCTGAGTGTTTACGAAGACCTTGGTTGCTTTTCATTCCATTTTCCTCACATCATTACAGTGTCCTGCAGGTTGAAGGCGTGCAATCAGTCTGATTGCATCTGTGAGCGTAGATGTGGGCGAACGTGAGCGCGTACCTGTAGAGTGCTGACGACCTCCTGCATCTTTGCTCTGCCAAGATCCAGGAAGCTTTCAATCAGGTCCCCGTCGATGAATCCCGTGGCCTGCTCCGTCTTGCGCTCCGTGTGGAAGGACCTCCAGGTGCAGTGGAGTCAAGGAAAATCAATATGAGGCTGCTGCTGCTTTGCCCGAGGATCACACCTTAGGTACAATAACACCTCGGGCAGAGTCAACAAATATTCAGTATAAGGTGAAGGAAGTGTAATAAAAACAGCACAGTTCCAGGCAGCTGGTGGTCTGCCAGTCAGTCAGGACGGTGCTGCTGAACCTATAAAGAAATATATTGTAAACTGCAGCTAAAGTGTAAAATACATATGTATAAAAAAACACAACCCTTAATTCTGCTTTAAAAAAAAATCATAATAATCAATAAGACAATGATTGATGTCGACTAATTTGAGGCCAGTTAACAAATCCCTAGTCAAATCATACATAATGAGACGATATGACAGGAGGCAGAGTTTACATGCTCTCCCTGTGCATGCGTGGGTTTCCTCTGGGTACCCCGGGTTTCTCCCACAGTCCAAAGACACGCTTGTTAGCTGAATGGATTACTCTAAATTGACCGTAGGTGTGAGTGTGTGTGGTTGTTTGTCTCTATGTGTTGGCCCTGTGATAGACGTCCAGGGTGCACCTCGCCTCTCGCCAGCTGGGGCAGGCTCTGGCTCCAGCCCCCCCCCTGTGACCCAATTGGATAAGCGCCTACCGAAGATGGATGGATGACACTATGCTCACATACAAATTACTGCAGGCAGGACACATCTATCAAACACCTCTGAAGCCAATTAAAGCCACAATTACTGCTGTCACTGTTTTTGGAGGGTTTAATTTCTACAAGTCAACCACACCTGTCAGCGCAGCTCGTCTCTGAGAAGCGGTGAGTGTACGTATGAATATAAAAAGGATATAAGCTGTGCTCGATCTTCCCAACGCTCTTGATGACCTTGTTGAGGCGATTCTGCAGGTCCAACAGGAGGCTGTACCAGCCCTCAGACAGGGACGTGACCAGCCCTAACACACACAGACACACACACACAGATCACACACAGAACAGTCTTCTCACTGCAGTGGATCGTAAATACTTCTGATTTCTCATCAGCAACAAAGAATTTAGAAGTTTAGGCTCGAGTTCATAATCTAACTTACAACAGTTATCTAATAAATAAATTAAAAGATCATTAGTGTGACTCCAATCCTTTCATGCTTGCCTGCTGTGACTACGACGGGAGTAAAATAGCAGGGTTTCAATACTTCAATAATTGAAGACATTTTCAAAATGTTTCACTTTGAGAGTGATTTTGCTGTTAAGTTTAGAGTTGCAGAGCTTTGGGGGACTAACGTGCTCTCCTCTGTGCTAAAAATTAAAGCTCTGTGACAATGAGTGCATTATTCAGATGCTCTGGGGAAGTAATCTGCACTCAAACTGACAGTAAACAGAAAATTGGCAAACTTGCGAACAAAGAGTTGCACTGATTGTGATGCAGAGCTTGTTCCTCTGCATATGAAGCCATGAGAGTGTTTTGGGACAATCTGCCGGCAGCAGTCTGGAGGACAGCACGGCTGCAACTAACAATTATTATCATTAATTAATTTGATGATTATTTTTCAGTCATGGATTCAATGCTAGCATCTCTAAAAAGAAATAAATAAAAAAGTTTGAAAATAGTTTTTTTTTTTTTTTTTAAATGCCTGTCACAATAGTCGGATGTTGTGTACTACACATGTTTATTTGTTTGTTCCTGTTAGCCACTTGAATTTTAATACCTGTATTGTTTCATTTTTTATTTCTTTGTGGTCATGTTTTGTCTTTGTTTTATTCATTCTGACTCAGTTCAGTAACATGTTTTTGCAACAATGAAAGTTTCTCAGAATTACTACAATAAGTGGGTGGAAATCCTAAAAATTCAAAAAGCTTCTTCAATGTTTAATAAAGGTTTTATATTTGGCTGAGGTGGAAAGGTTTTAAGTGCATAAACCAAAGTAAAGCAAAATTTGTTAAAGTGAATGGAAACATTGGACTTTGTTGCATCTTGTATTAGTGAATTGCAGCTTCAACTGCAGCAAAGATACAAAAAAATAAAGCACAAAGTCATGTTTGTGTAGAGCGATCACTTTTATAACTCCGCCCGCCTGCTGTGTATTATCATGCATCAGTGGTGGATGGAAACCCACATTAAAATGTCTCAAATTATTCACATTACATTGTTTTGTTTAATCAGCATTCAAAAAAACCATAGACTGTTTATAGAATCGGACAAAGCAACCAGGGCTCAAATGAATAAAAAATTTAAAATAAAAATCATAATTAAGTAGGTATTAGGCTAAAAAAAAAGAGTAGTATATATGGGCGTGGTTATTTAATTGACAAGTCTGATCTCCAATGAGACAAGCACTTTCCATTTCACCATTTGATCTCTAAGGCACATGCACAAAAACACCAAGTGAACATTGTCAACTTGAAGTCAACTAATCGAACACCCAGGGTGATAATGTTCAACTTTTAAGGAGGGACCAAAATAAGTTTACTCCAAGTTTAGTTTCACTTGTTGGTTGGATTTTTGGTAGAATAATCATGTAGCCTTGAAACGTCTTCCCAGAAGCATCTAATACATCACACCATCTCACTGAGCGATAAGACCAGCAGGGGTATTTATCTTCATTACACGCTGCAGTTCATTTTGGTTTACGAGCAACTGTGAGAAAGTTCTTACTGGAATCGACAATGGATCTCATTTCCTGTAAAACTTTTCCTCAGAGACTTTTTAAAGAATCACAGAAGGTGCTGAGGTGAAATACTGCGCTGTGTGCTGATGCTCGGTGAGCATCGGGCATAAATTAGCACTATGTCCAGATGATGTGCACTCCCTGTTTTTCATGTCTGCCATCATTACTGCCAAGCAGAAAGTTTTAATCTGAGTAATGACGTGTAAAACTCTCGTTCCTTTTCTTGTCTCTTCCTGAAATGCAAACATTAGTTTGAGAAAATGGCTCTGACAGAAGTTTGTGCACTCCATAATAAATCTGAGGCCTTACAGCAGTCGGTTGATTATTGGAAATACCTTCAATGAGAACTGTGTGAAGAGCTGTAGTGATTTACTCAATAATGTCGACTTTGTGTAAGATTTTTTATCATATGCTACAACCAAATACAACATTTCTTTAAAAATCATTAATCACCATCATCACAGAGATACTTGTGGTTTATCCCATTTAATGGGGGCAGTTTTTCTGAGGACATGCTGCTGTTGAGTTTTTAGATGAAACTGAAATCAAATAAAACATTGTAGTGCTGCAAACTCCACAAACTGAACTCCACTGAAACAAGGTGGAAGCAGACAGTCAGCAGTGGATGTTACATACAGATCCACAACTGTGTATATGGGTGGACACAACTACACAAGTGAGAAAATGTGCTGTTTCTGTGATTTAGGTGAAATAGAAGAACTTAGCACAAAGACTAAAAACAGAGGGAAACAGTTAGCCTGGACACTATCACCTCTAATGCCCACTAATTACCACACTATACCTATTTTTTTGACAGCCAACATATTTGCTGGACTGTTTCTTGGCTCTGAGCTCGTATACTTACATCCAGCCAAGTAGTCTAGGGAGTGTGTTGCCAACCACGAAATCATCCAGCATCCCCATAAAACTCCTAATTAGCATTTTTACATTTGGGTTTTGTATGGATTAAAAAAACACATGCTAATATATTCAATTTAAAGGTGCTGCTGAGAGAATTAAAATTAAAAAAAGGGCGTAGGTCCAAAAATACCCCAGTCCACAAACCAACAGGTGATGTCACATCAGCTCCGTCCATCATTTATACACTTTATGATATCAATTTTCCCATTCAACTCATGGTAAGAAAGAAAATAAGCATACTCTAAAAATACTGGAATATTTCTTTAAAAGGAGGAAGTTTTTTTTCACAGTTCATGAAAAGTAGATAATTAATTCAAACAAGGATGTTACCTACAGCAGTGTTTGTGTATACGTGCTGTGTGTGAGTAAGTGTGAAACTGTCCGTGAACCTACCGATCATGCCGTTAACGGTGCCAAAGAGCACAGAGCCCTGAGTGGGCGTGGAGCTCTCGCCGAGGTTCTGCAGCACCAGCGAGCCATGGCAGAAGACATTTACAAACTCCCCAAGGTGAAAGACCCCCACCTCCTGCAGGTGCTGCCGCTCCTCGTCTGTGGTGGCCGCACTGACCGTGGGAAGGACGACGGGAGGGAAATACAAAAGAGGGAGAGGGAGGGATTACAAACATTGAGGGATGAAATGCGGGAAGTGGAGGAGGTGAGACAAGAGCAAACAGATAGAGGTGAGAGCAAATTAAAGTGTAAAAACAAAGAAAAAACCTCAATGGCAACATAAGAAATTGTTGGGGACGCAATTTGATCGATTAAGCAAAAAGAAAAACAAGAGGGGCAGGGATGTGAGAGGCATCGGAAAGGTCAGAGAATGATAGAGAGGTAATGGATAAAAGGGTGAGAAACAGTGAGGAGAGCAAGAGGAAGAGAGATGTGATACAAAAATAAAGGTCAAAAGCATCGAGAGGTCCAACCTGATGTATTAGGTGGATAATAGGTGGAGGCATGAATGTAACACACTCACTTTCAGACCACATCTTTCTTCCTATCCCTTAAAGTTAACACTTGTCTCGTAGTGAAATTGCTAGAGAGAGAAATTCAGCAGAGTGGCTAAGAGCCGAGTGGCGAGATGAATCATAATTTCCAAAAACAAATGCAAGGACAATGCCGCTGCACCGCATTCATATCAATGATGCCGCTCTGAAGAGTATTATGGGACTGGCTGCAGAAAGAGCAGCCTCCAAATGACATAATGTTGGAGCCAGTGGATACATACTGGAAGTGATTTTAAAACTCTCTCAGTTCAGCGATAAAGGCAAAGCTCAGGGGAATTCTGTGATTACAGGAAAGATTCAAAAAATTCATGTGCGATAACACTCTTCACCATTCAGAGGCAGTGTGATGTAACGCTCTCCTCACCTGTCCTTTTGGCAGACGAACAGGTTGAAGGCGTTCTCCGCCCCGAGAAAGTTGTCATCATCCAGGATTTCCACTGCGCTCATCCAATTAGGATTGAAGTCACGAGCAATCTGACCAAAAAAAGAATGAGATGTGTCAGAGGAAGCAGTAAACAACACGGAGGTGCCAGGCCCGAAGCTGGGGTGGTTCTTGTCTCCGAGTAAATACTGCATTATCTATGAGCGGGGAAGTGCTGACTCCAAACAAGTGCTGAAATTCAAACAGGCAGCCAATATGTTTCAGCACAAGTCCCACTTCAACAGGCTTTTTAAATGCCCTTGAAGACAAATGCATAAAAAAAATGAAACTTCATCATGAGCTGAGGCTGTGACTGACACCACTCCTGTGTCATCATGTTATTTGAAGAGACAGAGTGCTCACTCTCATGTTCTGGTTCATTACCTCATTTCATATTAAGTGGAGAAAATGCCAGGGCAGTAATCACACTGCCACTTCAATGAACTGTTTGAGAGATAGCTCAGCATGAAGACTTGAAATGAGGGGCAGGACGGTTACATTTTGTCTCTAAAACCTACGAAGCCCTCAAGCTTAATTGTTAAATGACCAGGTTTTTGTTTTGTTACATGTCAGTGGTTAAACTATAGATCCTTAAAACCTGTAAAACTCCAGCCCGCATTTATATGTTTTGTTTTACAGCACAAAATAATCAAATAAATGTTCCACATCTCGCTAAATGAGTTGGTTATTGGCTCATGCTCATAAACTGGAAGTAGCCACCAGGTCTCAAAAATGAGGCTGATGTAGAAGTGCAAAACGTGCAATACCACCAACAGCCACTAGAGGCTGACTCCAAAAAACTCTGAAAATGATGATTTTTGAATGGAAGACAATTGGAGTCACTCATGCAATACTTTTGATTATATATTTTCCACAAGTCATTCTGATGTCATTAACTAAAGTCAACTCTTCTGATCAGTGACCTGAAAATCGATATTAGGCTTCAAAAAGACGAATATTTAGAAGTGTGGCTAATTTGATTGACATGTCTGGTCTCCAATGATTTAGAGGTGATTTGAAGACTCATTCATAGGTGGAGTCTAATACGCACTAGGCAGTGTCCTCAGGTTCAAGGGTCAGACCCGCCTCTTCACTCCTCCCCTCATTTCCAAATCTTGTCAATTCTGGCTCCAAAAAACCAACTTGCCGACACTCAAATGCTGATCTCCTTGCTTCAAACAGCAAGTCCAACCAAACAAGTCTAACAAACCAGTGGGTGATGTCACATTAGCGTCATCCATTTTTATACACCGTCTATGCTTGTACTAGATATTTACCCCAAAAATGTAAAAGTGGTAACGATCTTATCATCCAACAAGTCTTTTAACTGATCTTAGAGCATTACCGAAAAATCAGATAAGTTCTAATTATAGGCGTTTTTGAGGAGTTTGGTTTTGGCTTGTAGCTCTGCTTTTGGTCTTTCCTAATACCCGAGATAAGAATCACGCTCCTGAGCCACTCCACCATCACCAAATGTCCCTCTGGTGTTGTACTGGGAAGGTAACATACAACTGCCTCTAAAACCACAGCAGATGAGAGCAGTGTGAGTGAACCACAACAGTAAAAACAGCAGGCAGAGAAACCTAAATGAAAATTAAAGATTCCTTAAAAGCCCCACAGAGGTGATGGGAACTGCAGAGGTGGAAGCCAATATTTCATTGTTTCTTCACTTACCATGTGATCCCCTGTTAATATAAAAATATTGATCACAGCCGCTTTGGTATGTGAGAACAGAATATTTTAAATCTAAAATATTGAGGCATTTTCAGGCATGTTCTGTCCTTCTGGTCTCCCACACTTAGTACACCACTCACGACATCACGGCGTGTGACTCATTGTCAAATAGCTTCATCTTTCTACCACAAATCAATTTCAACATTTATACGAAGAGAGAGGTTGAAACATGCGAGTGTGAATAAAAAGAGTCTGTAAAATAAAAATCACCAACTTTCACAGCCAGCAATCTCAGTTATAAGTCAAATCTGATTCGTGTTTTTCCTTTTTTAAAAAAGTAGTCGAAAACAATCCTGGACTTCCTCGCTCTTAAGAGTTACTTTCTCAAAGCCTTCGTCACACCTCACCTCTTCAAAGTTGCCCTCCATGGGTTTGTATGCCAGCAGCAAGACAGACCTCATCAGGTCTCCCACAAGAATGAAATCTCCTTTGGTCTTCAGGTAAAGGGCCATGATATTGTTATAGTGGTTGCACTCAGTCCTCAGCTCTTTCTCAGCCGTCCACTCGTACAGACGCACCTGAAACAAACAAATAGTCACAATTGTATGTTGTCATACAAGCTGCCAAAGGAAAGAGGATCAGCAATTAGCCCCAGTGCTATTTGACGCATGTGTGACACTTTAGCGCAGCGTTGGAATTACTCTCGATATAATGCGCTTGAGTGAGTACGAGGTTGCGGAGCTGATTAGCAAGATGAGTTATCAGCTGCCAAACTGACGAACAGTTAACGGCTAATTACACTCACTGTTTCATGCCGTCTGAACCGTTTAACAATTTGTAAAAATGGTTTTTAAAGAGTGAGTGATGGAGGGGCGGAGGTGTGCTTCTGTGGTCTAATGGATTTTATACTTGATGGCAGATTGATGCCAAGAGGACGTCCAACACCTTGTCCAAGTTTAGAGCTCAGCAGTGTTTGAAAAATGACACAGCCAAACGTAAAGGTATTCAAGACAAAACATGAAAAACGAAAAGGTAAGTTGGTCTAGGAAAAATAAAAATGTCATTTTTATAACAAGGCATTTTGTTTAATCATGTTTTTCAGTGTCCTTACATTCTGTTTAACTGCGCTTCTTCATTTTAATCTTTTTATGTGAAACACTTGGGCCAGAATCTTAAACAGTGTCGTACAAAATATATTTTGTAGAGGAAGAATTTTCCTACTCGTTACTATATCTCAATCTACCTCAGCGACCTGCATCCAATTTATCTCTGAGGTTTATTTTGCCCAGCAGGAAACATTATTGACAAAAATGAGGGGGAAAATGTATCTGTATTGATTTTGTTGCAGTGCCGATCTGGATAAAATTGGATTAGATATCCCTACTATTAGCAGTATTTCTTGGAGTGTACAGAATGTTCAACCCTGTTTCACCTTTAGTGGAAAAAAGGAAGCCAATTTGGTTCACTGATCATTTTGAATAAGATTAGTAATGCATTTGATCAGCTTGCAATTTGCACCGAATGTATTTATTTTATATCAGTAACTACAAATTTGTCAACACTATACTAATGTCAGTGAGGTAAATATGGAAAAAAAAAAAAAAAGATCAAACTTTTAAATTAATGAGCTTTAGAGGTGCTGGAAGGTAATTTTATATATACTTATTTTTTACTTAAACTTTAACAAAACCAAGTAGCCACTGTCCACAGTTTGATCTAAATAAAGCAAGCTGACTGTACCTTGTGATTAAACCTGTGATGACAAACCAAAGTAAGTAATTCTCAAAAATATCAAACCCTTCCTTTAAATATAGACATATCTTTACACCTACATTTGTGCATGGATACCAGATATACTGTAATTTTTTTCTTTATATTTGAAAGGGCAATTCTATCCATGTCTGTTGTCAATGTGGAAACTTAAATCATCTCTAAGATAGATAAGTCCCGAATAATTGTTGTTATCTTTGGTAGGTAAATAATGAATAGTAATAAAAGATGAGTTGAGAGGAAAAAAAAAGCTCTTTAATTAAGTGAAACTGGCACAAAAACAAAGATGACAACATTCATGAGTGATTTTAAATGTTTTGCTGTGATCATACAGTTGCAGTTTCACCCAGAAATCCAGGGTTGAATCACTAATAGCTCATTTTGAACTATTTCTCAAGTACTTCATAGTAAAATTATTCTTTTAAGTGAAGTCAGTGAAGGTAAAGAAAGGAAGCGGTGCAGTAGGAAGTGAGTTGCTGCACTGTGAGAGGAGTTTCAGAAATCTAAAGCCCATGACTATTTGATTCAAGATATCTTAAGATAAAGCTGCCTTTCAAGCTTTAATCCGTTTAATCTATCTATAGCTCAGCATGGATGAGCATGGTATTACAGGACAAGTGGGGGAGACGCTGCCTCTTTCACACTGTATGTCAAGTGATTTTATATTTATCCATATGGGATAAACCTATTTAGATACTGACCTAAAAAAAAAAAGAGAGAGAGAGACTGAGGCGGCACTTTTCTTCCAGAGCAGACCACAGGCTTTCTACACATTCAAACAAAAGAGTCAAAATGCACAAGTCATCCAGAGGTTGACTGGCTGGTGAGAAAAAGATAAGCAAGGAACAATAAAAGCTAGTGAATGTCTTCTGGAGAAACACTTCTCTAACCTACATAATGCTAAATAAATAAATAAATAAATAAAAAGCTTTGATTCTAAACTTGTGCATTACAGGGACGTCTGAGACTGCTGTGACTGGTTATCAAACCTCAGTATTTGAGTGTAAAGAGTCTTGTTTACATATTATTTGATACAATATTTTCATTGTGTGTACAGCTGATTATGTAAAACGTTGTTTAGCAATACATTATAAGGCTAAGTACAGGCCGGTGGTGGTAACATGGTGCGAGCAGAACCACCTGCAGCTCAACGTGACAAAGACTAAAGAGCTGGTTGTGGATCTGAGGAGGACCGAGACACCTACTACTATCAGTGTGGACATGTTGACAATTACCGATATCTTGGAATGTACTTAGACAATAAACTGGAGTGATGGAGAAACACTGAAGCCTCATGTCCTTCAACATCTGCTGGACGATGCTGCAGATGTTCGATGAGTCTGTGGCAGTGGGTGCTCTCATGTTCTTGTTGTGGGCCGAGGAGCAGCAGGATGAGGGCGGCGGGCACCAACAGGCTCAACAAACTGATCAGCCAGTGATATTGTGGGATGGAGCTGGACTATCTGGAGACGGTGTCTGCCAGGAGGATGCTGGCTAAATTAGCTGCCATGTCTCCCACCCACTGCATGACTTGCTGGTCAAACAGAGGAGTTCATTAAGTGGCTGACTCCGCCCACCAAGACGCTCCACAGAGCGCCACAGGAAGTGTTTCTTGCCTGTGGCCATTATACTTTTAAACTCCTCCCTCAAACACACTCAGAGTCCACAGCCTGACTCCCAGGACTCATTATGCACCTGTTTACAGCACAATCGTGATGACTATTATAACCTCAACTAGCGTAACAATTACACTGTGCAATAATATAATTTAATATAACCATTCAATACTGTGCTGTTCATGCATATTTATTTACATATTAGATTATTTCTTACTTCATATTGAATCATTATTTTATTTTTTATTATTCTGATTCCTATTTTAATACTGAATTCTCAATTTCTTCTGTAATCTGAATACTGTAACTGACACAATTTCCCGTTGGGAATTAATAAAGTCATGATTAAGGCAGTGTTTTGGTCCTGCAGTGGTAAGATATAAAGATTATTGATTGATTACATGCACATTAACTTATTCTCCCATTCTTTGTAAGGACATATTTAGATAAAGGGTTTAAAAGAATGAATTGAGCCACAGCCTCCAAATACAGGAACAGTTACTATAGAGTCTGACCATCTCTTTGTGTAACTACAACTATGTTACAACTGACACTTCTTCCCTTGACACACAGGGAGAAGACAGAAGCAGTACTGACAGATGCTGGTTGTAATCTCTGGACCAGATGGTCAATTTTGCTGTGGGAAGTGAAAAGGCAGCTACTACAGAGGTGCACTTGAATGAGGCACTTTCCCCAAGGGCTGGAACTAAAGATTTAATTATACCAACAAGTCTTAAGTGACTGTGAGCCTGAGGTGAAAATGTAATCTGACAAATTAATTTACTTCAAAGTGCACCTTTAACCAAATTTAATCTCCAAGCTACATTTTTCTTCAGATCCTGAATGAATCTACCCACGGTTCAGTGAAGAAACAGCGGCTTTTATACGTCCAGCTGAAAAACACAATTGTGCACCACTTACTGTGCTATTTATGCTGGCCAGCAGTTTGCCATTGAACTCCACCATAGAATAGACAGCTCCTTTCACCTCTTTCTCAGCCACTGTTTGCAGTTTACCTGCAGGAAAGAGCGTAAAATGTGTCAGTCAGTGTGTCACTCAGTTAACATTCAAAGAGTCACACACGCAATGGTAAAGCTAAACTAACACCTACAAGATTTTAAGCGAGTGTCGCTTGACAGGTGTGAGAGAGATGTCGGAGAAAGGAGAAGGTGGTGCATTCAGAATAAGGATGAGGATAAAATGAAGAGCTAAAGGGAGGAGAAATGAAAGGCAGGCAATGCACCTTGAGAGGGGACAGAGCATGAGAGGAAATGAGGAGAACCAGTTGTGGTGAGAGGAGGCACGACTGATAAGAAGTGATAAGAAAATGATTAAGTGTGGAGGGGAAACAAGAGCACGGTAGGACAAAGTGTCCGTGTGTAAAATACAGGACAGGGGGTGGCGAGCAGAAAATGAAACCAGCTGAAGGATAAAGAGTCCAAAAGCAAAATGAGCAGGGTGAGGAGACAAAAAGGATAAGGAACATGTCAGGAAAGTCTATTTGGTGTTTGTTTGCTGAAAACAGAGATGGTGAGCTACTGACCGTCAGTGTAGTGGAAGACAATGATGCGTCCCTGCTTGGGTTCAGCCTCCTCTGGGTATACCATGGCGGTGCCGACAATAAAATACACAGACGGGTCTTTTCCCAGGCGACATGACACCATGCTGAGTGCGTACTCACTGGGGAGGAACTGATGGGCGTGAAGAACTGACGGAGACACACAACACAAAACCCTTAGAAGCACAGAGCGAACGTGACAGCAGCACATCACATCTCCAGGATTTCACTTTTGAGTGTTCTTCAGTACTCAGATACTTGTGGTGCTTCATAAACCACACTAGCATAAACATGAGGAAAAATGCTAAAATAAAATAGCTGGCTAGACCGTTTTTTTGGTTTTTTTTTAAACTGTAATTCTAATGTCAAATTAAACAGTGAAAGGAATAGTAAAGGGAACGTAAACACTGGTATAGGTTGATGGATGTAGTATTGAGAGTCCAAATATATGAGCAGTTATGAAAAAGTTTTTTTGTGGCTGTCCTTATGTCATTACTGGGCTGCCATGATGCAGTCTAACTCACCATGTGTAGGTTCCACATGCTGAACCCATATGATGTCAGCATTTCAACTAATCAGGAAAATCACCCCATTTTTCTGATTCCTTGAAATGCTCTGACATCATATGGGCTCATTAAAATGGCAGCCTCCATGAAATCACCATCTATCTTCCAAACTGCATTCTGACCATAGGTTTTCTATTTCTTTGAGCAAGTTGACTGCATACCTTTGTTTTCTCATCTAAAAAACTATGGCTAACGTGGAGATTTGCTTACAACTTGTGTTCTTGTCAGCCTGTTTTTTTCAGCACAAGACCTTTTTATTTTAGTGAGTTACTTTCCATATTCCAAAATTGTGCCAGTTAAGTGGGCAAGTATAATACTGTCCAGAGACTATTAAGTTGATGTAGCTAACTGAAACAATCACCTGTGTCTATGTACTATGAACAGAGACATTATTCATTAATCTCCCACACGCTCCTCTTAGTTTTTATTGCACCTATCCATGGACATTTTTTCATTTTTATCGTTGTATTGCTCATTAACCTGGCCAGTGTATGTGGAGGTAACTGATAAAATTAAGTGGCACACAAATCAGGCCTTCACCCACTGCATCAGACTCTCTCCAACATCTGATGAAAACATCTAAATGAGCGGTTATCTGATCGCACATTAATAAAGCGGAGTCAGCTGGAGACACAGGAGTGCTGAACCAGTCCCTTATTTACATATTATTAACATATAGCATAGCCTGATTTATGTGGCTGTGGTAACGCCTGGATTTTTGAAAGGGAAGACTTGGTGCAGTGAAAATCTGCATTGCAAAACAGAGCGGAGAAACAAACGTGCCACATTCATTGGGCTTCCATATGGTGATGGGCTGCATGAAGGCCAATGTGTTCAATTATTCCACAAAGAGCCTGTGTGGTTCAAATACTATGAAAAAGAGATATGAGCACATGAAATTAAATTGTAGATAATGAATATGTGGAAACAGATACATTCAACTTTGATCTGTGAAATTACTGTGAACTTGTTTCAGAAGCTGTTTCTCCAAACTGTGAGTGTCATCTGTGAGTTTAAATGAAAATGCCCTCGTGGCTTTCTCACCTTCAAAGGTGTGCTGATCAACAACTAGCAGGCTGTGAACTTCCACCTCTTCACCAAAGGAGGTCTCGTGTGGAGAGGTGCTGCTGGGGAAGAGCTTGCTAGAGCTCACGCTACTTGAGAGAGCCTGGAAAGATGTAGATTTATGAGAAGGGATGGGAACAGAAGTGGAGACGAAGACAAACCTAATACGGGGTATAAAACAACTCAAATCTCTATTTCTGCACGAGCTGTGTCAACATCACAGTCGGCACCATCTGTAGCAGCAGATGTGCAGCATTTAAAATCAGGTAAACATCATTCTGGTCATCACACGTGAGAGGCTCTGCGGCAGTAAATACAAACACAAACAAAAGTACACACCTGTCCCCTTTGGGGAAGCAATAGAGCCAAGCTGAGAGGACACAACGCCACACTGTCACTGTAAATCTGGCTGAAAGGACTTTTTGATAAGCTCTCCAAGCAAAAATCACTTTTAAATGTCAGTCCTGCTATTTTTTTTTTTGGCATTTAAAGCCTCATTGTCCATATTTATTCCCTGTCAACAAATCAAACAGAAGATGATTATGTTTAATGCAGTTTAAATTTGATTTGAACTCTTGCAGCTTGCAGCTAAATTTAGCTCGAGCAAATAGAACAATAAAAGAGGTTGATGGAACAAAAACTTGGCCAAATCTGTCTTCATTCATTGCACTCTCCCTGAGGAAGAGCTGAAAGTACAAAAAAAGAAAAATACATTGTAGGAAACATTTCAGAATGACAACACGTTTTGATAGCAAATGCTAATTTGGGGTGAAGTGAGAGGGTCAGTTTCATGGAAAAAATAGAAAAACTTTAGATTATAAGTCGTAACCTTTAAACCTAAACACTGCAGCCATTGTATATACATCCTGGTTCAGAAAATCTAGTTCCAGTATGCCTGCTAGGTGACTAACAGGACAAGACATTTGTTTTTCTGACAAGTTCACAGTCTCTGTTATAAATAGTGTTCTTAGTCAGCATGTCTGGTTAGGTAATGGTGCAAAACAAACAAGCCCTGGGATGTTTGTTATCTGAGAACAACATGCAGGTACGGTACCTGAGTGCTTGCACTGGGTCGCACGGCAGATGTGGTGCCGCTCACATCCTGAATCTCCACCCTGCTGGACAGAACCCCGAAACACTGGGAAACCTCCTGGTAACAGATCCGCCTGAAAAGGTAGTAAATAGAGAGAGAGAGAGAAAGACAAATGAGAGAGTCGAGAAAAAGCAAAAGGGAGGATCGTGGCAAACATGAAAAGAGCAAACAGAGGTAAGCTTAACAAAACAAGGCGCCCTGGGGAGCCTGCGTTCTGTTTTCTGACTCAGTAACAGAAACTTGTAATAACTAATTTAACAATGCCGAGTCATGGCTGTCACTTGAAAAGTTTGAACACAAAAGAGACAAAAAAAAAATTATTCAGCAGATGTGTAACAAAAAAAGAAAAGGAGGAAGTAGCTTGAGTCAAAGCAAACAGCTGAAGTCCCTGTAAACAGGAGGAACACGCAGCATATTTGTACAGATGATGGGTGTGAAATGTTCATTTGAAGTTCAACTGTGACTCAATATTTGACAAGAGGACTGACCTGGGAGACTCATAGAGGGGAACAGTACGAATGTGGAGTTTCTGAATCTCGTCGATGGTACCGATGGTCAGAGTGCTGTTGTTGGCCAAAGCCAGACTGGTACACAAAAACAAAAGATCCAGCGTTAGTAAGTGAAGGGGGAAAAAAAAAAAATAAATACATTCAACTACTTTCTACAAATCAAAACAGAGGGACTGTGTGCATTTCTGGAGTAAACAGAGGTGGTGGTGATGAATTGTTCAGAACAGCTTCCCACAAAGTTGCAGACTGATAAAATGCCTGAGTCTGAAAAGTTCTACTGCTGACCTGTCGGGGTATCCCTCCGAGTTGAGTGGGCACATATAATTGACTTCCTTGAGGTTGACGTTGGAGAAGACCAGCTTGTGGTTGGAGGAGTAGATGACAGTGGGTCGGTCAGAGCAGGCGAAGACGTTGGAAGTGGACAGGGACCTGAAGGTCCTGAGCACGGTGGGCTGCGTGCCGAGGGTGACCTTCTTGCGCTCGCTCAGAGCACCTGGGAGAAGGAAATAAGATTGAATCACATCATTGAACTCCAGTCTGTGAGGTGGGTGACCCAATCGTTGTTTGGGTCAAAAGGGCTATTTGCAAAGAGCCTTTAGACAATGATGTTTGTCCTTGTGTGCAGAATATCCATCTCCTTTTCAATGCTTACCAAACCATTCAGCGAGCCCCTGAGGCCTGTAC